>JAAGKR010000397.1:152896-211580 GCA_011419295.1 Clarias macrocephalus
TGAAGAGGAATCCAGCTGGAGCAGGTCCTTCTCTGGATGCCTCAGGATCCTCGCAGGGTTGGCCTCTGTCTACTGAAGCTGGCACAATCTCCAGATGCCTCGGGATGGGTGGAAAAATAAAGAGCAGGTGAAAAGAATTAGCGTGCTTGCCATTCAGGATAGATGTACTGGAGTATGAGGTAAAGAAATAAATTATGTGTATGCCAGATTAAAGAGATGCGTCTTGAGTCTACTTTTAAATTGGGAAACTGTGTCTGAGCCCCGAACACTGTCAGGAAGGCTATTCCAAAGCTTTGGAGCTAAATATGAAAATGCCCTACCTCCTTTTGTGGATTTTGATATTCTGGGAACTACCAGTAGTCCGGAGTTTTCTGATCTTAAGGAACGTGGTGGATTGTACCGTATCAGAAGACAGGTTAGGTATGTGGGAGCTAAACCGTTTAGAGCCTTGTACGTAAGTAAAACAAAAATTTAAAAAAGTATGCGGGAAATACTAATAGAAGTTTGCTGGTCTGCAGCATTCTGGTATGTTAACACAATTGCAAGAGGGAAGGTCATACAATACTATGTAATAATACAATGCTCAAAGAAATACAAAAAAATGCAAGAGTTACATCTCAGACCACACAGACCTCACTAGAGCATGCAATATATTAAAGTACATGACGGCAAAATTAGAAGAAGACTGAACAAGTATGGTTTGCTTGGAAGGGTGCCAGGAGAAAACCTAAAAAGAACATTAATGCATGACTAAGATTCTAAAAACTGCATCTGAAAAAAGCACAAGGCTTCTGGAACAATATCCTATGGACAGATGAGACCAAAGTGAGATTATTTGGCCTTAATGGCCAGTGTCATTTTTGGGAAAAACTAAACAGCATTTCAACAGGAAACCTCATGCAAGAGTACAGCTTGTTTTCCGGCCACAGCTCTGTCCAACAGCTAAAGCTTGGTCAAAATTCATTCATGCAACAGGACAATGATCCAAAGCATAACAGTAAATCTACATCAGAATGGCTAAAAAAATAAAAGAATCAAGGTTTTGAAATAATGTGGTGGGAGCTGTGCATGAGCGAATACCTCAAAAGCTCAATGAACAGAAGCAATTTTGTAAAGAATGGGAAGAAATTCCTCCACAGTGATGTGAGAGTCTGATAACGTCATAAATAAAACAATTGCTTAAAGTTATTGCTGCTAAAAGTGGATCTACAATCTATTGAATCATGGGGGGTACGTAGTATTGCCCATTTTTTTTAAATTTTGCCTTACTTTTGTTAAATAAATAATGGAACAGTGAAAAAAAGTCATTTTTTGTTTGCCTGAAGTTATATTTGCCTAATACTAAAACCCACTATGATCAGATGATATGTTATTATGTTTGTACAGGAAAAACACATAGAATTAAAAGAGGGATACTAACGTCTGAACATGACTGTGTGTAAAATTTGTATTTGCTTGACCAATAAAACAGATCAACAACACCAAAAAAATATTGAAAGCGCCATGCTTTTTCTGCTCTTGTCTTTGCTGACCCATAGTTGATGTCCTTTACCTCTGCCTGTCTCTCGGCTGCTGCATTCCTCAGTCCAGCCATGACACAATTGCATGGCCACAAACTAAGCGCATAATCTCCCAACAGCAGAGCCACTCACTCAAGCCCCCTGATTTCAGAGGAGTAAAAAGGAAAAGCTGAGGCCACAGAGGAAGAGCTATGGAAAGATGAGAGCAGGGGGTGTGTGAAAGGAGTGATAGAGAGAAAAAGCAGCACCCGGCGAGGGCATGGACGCGACTTAAGGAGCTGAGGAGGAGAAAGAGAGTGAATAAAGAAGGCCTGGGGAAAGAGAAAGAAGTCAAATCCTGCGATGGGTGGAAGCAATTGTGAGAGAGAAAGAGAAAGGATTAGGTGACAATGTCGGACAGTGCAGCGGGGTCGGGGACCTGAGGCCCCGCTCGGCCTCCTGGGTAAGGGACAGATGAAATGAGGAGCTTGTCCCTCCAGGGTCCAACAGAGTTCAAGTACGAGTAAGAAAAGAGGGCCTCTGTAGTGCTGAGCAGCCTCAATCCTCGAACCTACTGCCTCAGGCAAAGACACTAGGCAGACTGTGTGAATTTTAATTATTTGTGTGTTATTAATATTATTTCCAAACTATATGCACTAGCCTCAACTTTTATAATCATTTCATTAACATCATAATTCTCCAACAGACATATGTTAGTGGGAGTAAAGGTGTTAAAAAACGTCCACACCTACAATATATTCCAGCTACGTACCTTACCTACAGTCAATGTTTTACTTTACTTAAAGCCCTTATTTCAAGTAAATCTATGTTCTTTCACACAGAACTTTGATTTTCACATAAAAAGTCATAAATGTTTGCAAAGTCATAATTCATACTTCATACAGTATTTATGCACCAAACACCGTAATCTTTATCTTCTATACCACTTATCCTGTACAGAGCCACGGGAGCATGTAGCCTATCCCAGGAGTCTTTAAGCACGAGGTGGGGTACTCCCTGGACAGGGTGCAAAAACAAAATGATAGGAATTCTTCTTCTTCTTCTTCTTCTTCAAACAAAAAAAGCTTTACCAGATGTAATAAAAGAAAGAGCACGTATATCCATCTTTATTGTATTCTCTTTGCATTTATCACTGTGGATTGCATTGTGATTGACAGGTAACTATTAGCATTCAGCTACTTAATCAGAGGATGCTGACTTATTGTCATGCTAGCTAACTTAAAACATCAGGGATAAAGCTGTTGTTAGCTAACCTTAGCTAATGTTTTCTCATGGTTGTTGGTAAGAGGACTAATTACAAATGAAAGTGATTTGAAATCAAACCAGATGTTTTTTCTTTTGTGAATTTTTGTACTAATAATGTTATAATACATTCAAGCATTTATATGTTTTCGTACCTTTAATGCAATGATTTAAAGCTGTACTCCATCTACAGAATATGAGAAAAAAATATTACAATTAGATAAATATATCATTTTAATGTTACAGTTAATTAAGCGATTAATTAATTAACTTACATATATACTTACTTAACGGTGACCACAAATTGTTTTATTAGGAATCTCTAGAAAAGAAGACGGAAATCTAATTTCTTACATATAGGAGCTAAATTCTGCATGAACATGATTAAATTCTATTATAAAATAATGTGGAAAGGACAACAACAACAACAACAACAACAAAAAAGGTTTACAAAGGAATTAAAAAGACCTTTAGAGTGTTAAAGGGTTAATCACTTTTGTCTGACCGACTTACCCCAGCTCCAAGCAGGTAAAGCATGTTTCATGTCTTTACTCCATATTGTTTGTTAATAATTAAAATGAAGATATGTTTTATGGCTATCATGAAATAAATGATACAATTGCATTGTTATAAAAGTGAAAGAGTTGACCCAGGTCAAATTAAGACTGATCAGCGAATGTTTGCATTCGTTTCTCATTATGTAACAAACAATGCAACCCGAGGAGCATCCATCATTCGCAAATTGAAGCTTGACCTGCTATAAATAACACTCAAAACAAAGCTTTAATGACACATTCTCTTTCTTTTTGAGGAAAAGAGTCAAAACAGGGAAAGTTCTTTTGTGACATCTCAGTTTGTCCTTTGTCCTCAACATGAGCTCAAGGTGTGAAAGATGAGTTAATTAAAAAAGAGAAAAGAAAGAAAGAAAGAATTAACCATCATGGCCAAAGGTTATACTAGTCAGACTAACACAAGACAATCTTATAGAATTTTCATTTTATTTTTAAGTTCGGATGTTCCTTTAATGTATTTAAGGTGGCAAATATTTCTTTCCAAACTTACTAACGTAAATTATTTAAAATGACATTGTATAAAAAGATGCTTATTACTACTTCATGTATTTCACATACATTTCATTTATATGTCTTGTATTAAAGGTTCTGAGATACTGGGTTCTTGGGCCCTAAAATTACCCTGCAATTGATCAGTGAAAATAAGATTTTGAAATTGAGCATGGATGTAAATAAGCCACATTAGTTGATTACCCGCCCTTGAGTTGTTACTTTAAAGGGCACAACAGCCTTTCACTTGATACTGATCAATTGTTAGACAAGTACAGTATGTTGTTACTAATCTCAGCTGTTGCAATAGAACAGATGAGCCAATGTTAATAATTTAGAAAGTTAGACAATAACTGCACATACAAATGTACCTTCAATATGTATTGTATATACAGCATTAATTTTCTAAATGAATTTACTGGCTATTAGATATCACCATTGTGCAACTGATGAGGTGCATGTTAAAATAATAAAAAATAAATAAAAAAATATATTCAAAATTTAGTTGGGATCAAATGCAAATTTCTTTGTTTTTGTTTAGTCATTTATTTTCTACATTTTACAATACTGGGGATTTGGAAAACGATGTAATAACATATGTGGAATTAAGTAATTATGTAACAACAACAACATTCAGTTGTTGCCTTTCTGGAACGGTTCTTGTAAGAACAAGTATTGTCAAGTGCATCTGCAAAAACCAGCAAGCACCAAGGTTCTCATGAAGACCATCCCAGGAAAGCAAGACCAAAACTTACCTCTACTGTAGAGAAGTTAATTTAGAGTTACCAGCCTCAAAAATCACCAATTAACAAAAAGCACCTCGGATTCGAGCCGTTATAAAGGCTTTACACATCATGAGTAGCAGAAGCGTCTCATAATCAACTGTTCAAAGGCGATCATTGCATATTAGATTAGATTAGATTAGATTAGATTCAACTTTATTGTCATTGTGCAGAGTCTCTGTCTATAATGTTGTACAGAATAATACAGTGTAATGCAGTAACCGTGCAACATTGCAGTGGATTCGCATGTCTGGAAGATTACATGGCTAAAAGTAGCAGGATGTACATATGTACATGTGAGAGTTCTTATTTGTACAGTACAGAATAAATATGGGTGCAACATACAGTGCAAAGATGCATAGGGGTAAAAAAAACGAAGCAGTGCAAAATAAACATATTTATATAAGTGGTTTAACAGTGTAGTAAAAACTTGTTATTGAGACTAATCCAAAAAAAAAAAAAAAGGCTTAACTTTTCTAATGAGCATGAAGTTTGGACTTTGAAACAATGGAAAAAGGTAATGTGGTCTGATGATACAGATTGATCCTACTGCTGATCTACGGGTGCATCAGACTACGGAGGGAAGCACATGAAGTGCCTACAGTACGAACCTCTGGAGACAGTGTTTTGATCCGGGGTTGTTTAAGTCGGTCAGGTCTAAGCTTGGTAATGTTATGTGGCAATAAAATGAAGTCAGCTGATGACCTGAATGTATTAAGTTATATATATTAATGGATAATGTTTTTTTTCCCCCTTCCCTGATAGCACTGCCATATTTCAGAGTGGTTCTAAAAGCATAAGGAATCATTTTCACAAATAAACTGGCCACCATGTTGCATGCCAATTAAAATATGGTAACTGTGAACCTGTGTACATATTGGAAAATAAAAACGTGACAAATACATAACCACTCTAAAAAGACGTTCTTTTATTTAAAACAAAAAACCCAGCCAGATGTTGTATCAATATAAATGTACAATAACAATCTGAAACCAGAGCACAGAGCGAGCAGTTTGAAAAATCAGCACTTGGAAACCGATTTGCCCTCCCATCTCCACTGTGACTGCCGGATAAAGATGTGTAAAAGAGTAGTTGGTGGATAAACACAACTATGTAATGTTTATTTCTGCTACCGATTCATTAAAATAACTTCACAAGTTGCCCGTTTTACTTTTTCAAATCAGCACAGCGGAGCTGTTTATATAGAATCAGTGTTTAGGTACTCAAATTAGTTTACTCATTCACGTTTCAAATCGGAAGTTGGAGACGATTCCTAGAACAGTTCAGCTTTAATCAAGCTCTTTAGAAAAGTTCAAAAGCCTCAAATCATGGCTCCAAATAAAATTTCCCATTAAACGATGTGATCCGTGTAATCAAACCGTATAAACAAACATGTAACTTTCTCCTCAGATGAATCAGATCAGTGGAGAAAACTATCGCTATAACCCTGTCATTGACTGTGTACACTTAAGGCTTTCTGAGGTTTGTTGTAATCTGCTATTACAAACTCACATCTAATATGCGGACATCATTCATGTTAAAATATTGAAAATACTACATTACAAGGATAATCAGATTTCTGTTTTGCGAACAAATCAATGATGGTGAAAGCGGTATACTGTAAGAAACTGCATTAGTTAGATGGATGGATGAAAAGCTCAGGACTAAAAAGTTCCAAAGGCTCCATATATTTCCTAAATATATCTTATATTTTACTTTCATTTAAATAAATACATTTAGTCACCGCTTATTTATTGTAGGAGAAAGTTTTTTTTTTTAATGCTGCAGGTGTATATTATAAAATTCGTAGCTGCAAACATTTTGAAAACAACCAGCATTCTAGTCATTATAGTCATTTTTGCATATTAGAGGTAGTCATACTGCACACACTAATATAATTATGGAGGATAAATCATAACTGGACATGCCATTATAGGAAAATAATCAACAGTGATAGTGCACAAAGCAGGGCTATTTATTTATTTATTTATTTATTTAGATATTAATAATTTATTTATCTATTATTTCTAAGTATTTATACTAAATTCTCTGAATGTGACGTAGACACGCTGATAACCTGCTGCATGTGTGGCATAAACATTGTAAGCAGACAAGGAACAGAATATGAGCTTAATACTTAATGCGTGTTCTAGAACATCATGGACCTACCAGGTCCTAGCACAAGCCTGAAGAAGTCCTTGTGAGAACTCCTTTGATGTAGCAACAACGCAGTGACATCCCAATGACAACTCAGCCAGAAGGTAATCCCGTCTTTCCTGTCTGCACCATGCTTGTAGTATGTCAATGATGTCCCTGACAAGTGTTAAGTTACGCTGTTAACTGGTCAATGCTGTCGTTACTATGTCCTTATTCTCATCTGAGTTTTGTGTCTGTAAACGGTCAGAGTCGTGTATTTCAGAGTTGCACTGTAACAAACACACAAAATATCGTATCTATAAGATGTCGTGGCTGTAGATTCTGGAATCCAACTCGGCCAAAACACTGAATTATACACTTTTTTTTTTTTTTACGCACAATTATTTTTGACAGTGATTTTATTCCATAGTTTTCGAACCCAGTGATTTAGCTTGTGTCTTCCACAGGCGTTGTTTTGAATATGGAAGTGTGTGAAAATTTCAATAAATGGTGTGGAAGATAAGTGACTGCGTGAGGCACACGTTTAATACGTAAGAATTGGCAGCTTTGCTTACCGTTGTGTAATTGCCTCCAAAAAAAAAAAGGTTCCTGTTTTCACCTGTGCTGTAACAGCTATAAATAGTCATTCACTTAGAAGCTTCTTTCTCATGAATTTAATAAGACAGAACAATACAGCTTCACTGGAACTATGAAGTTGTGTAAACTTTACCATGTTAAAACTATTACCAATAGTTACCACTATTTATTTTTAATGCTAATTAATTACATTAACTGACACAGGGGAGAGCAGCTGCCTGCCACACAATAAAAACCAATTATGGAAGTATCCAGCGTTTCTTTCTCTTTCTCAAAAAAAAAAAAAAAACTTTTTTTTTTTTTTTTTTAATGTGAAGACTTCTCCTGTGCTGGGAAACTTTGCACTGTGCAGAGTGTAACTTACTGCCTCGCATAACTCCTCCTTTCACAGTGAAGCACACTTACACCTGACATTCCTTCCAGAGACGTTAAATAACTCTTTCAAAACTCAATAATTATACATTTGCTTGACGACTTTTTTTTTAAAATGCAAGTTAGTTTAGATTATGCGTAATGTCCGCAGTCGTGTGCATGAGGTGTTACTACAGAAAAACGTAGTAGATTATAACGAGTACATTAATATTAAACTATTGTTCATGTTACACCTAGAATTTCCTTTCTGACCAATCAGACTTAAGAATTTAGCGGTGCTGAGATATATCACAGAATGAGTCACGCGGAATGTCTTCCCATTTTCAGCGAGAGTGCTATTTATGGAGTAATGTACCGGTGCAGTCTCGGTTTTTCCAGGGATAGGAAGCCATAATCCTATTTACATACAATAGAAACAGTTGTTGTCTTAGTGGCATTGACAGTGGGAGGGGACACAGTAAGGATACGGGGGGGGGGGGGGGGGATATCCTTAATAGAGCAGTGGGAGCTAACACCGTTGACCTATTTGCCCTCGGCTCCTCTCTGGCCAGTCTGGACTCTAATGGTCTATGTCAGGATCAGAGCAGTGGAGAGGACAGTCAGACCTGCTCCCATTTGTTGTTCAGGACACTCTTCCTTCCTGTCTCGCAGACAATAGAGAGGCTAAACATAACTCCACCTTTATCCTTCCCCACACACGACCACGCGAGACAGACCACCTCCCCACACACCACTTTACCCCAACACCAGACACACACACACGCACACACAAAAGGAGGGAGGACTTTTACAGTGAGAGAGACTGATGCTGGAAGGGGAGGGCTTGGTTCTGAATAGGTTTATAGAGGATGTAGGATCTATAGTTGAGACTGAGGGGACTCAGCGTTGTTCACAGCTCCTTGGTAAAGAGCACAGATTAAAAGCCTCCTAGTCCATTCTATTGTGCTGCAGCTCTGAGAAGCTGGAGGTGTCAAATCTGACACCAAAACCCCATGAGGGCCACTCCCACACGTCACCGGGAGTATAGAAAAAAAAAGTCCTGATTTAGCATATCGACACAACGAGACGCATCGTCTCCTGACTTTAAAAAGATATGTAAAGTGAGAAAACCCTAACCCAAACGCTCCATGCGGCCATGTTTATTTAAAACCGGTTTCCTGGAATCCTAATTCCGTTTAAGAACTACTGGAATGTTTGACGGTTATCAAGAAAGACTGCGAGTTCTGTTCCTGCAGTATTCCCAACCTCCAGAATAGAACCAGCTTAAAACATAAAACCACTGATTTAATCCATGAATAGGAGAAACGAAAAGACAGACCTTATAGATTACACTGGTCATGTGAGTTATCAATTTGAATGAAACTATAGGTACGTTTGATTTTCCGTTTGGTAGTTTTTCAAATCGCCATCATGGTCATGTGACTTGTGACATATGATGTCACGATATTGTGGAAGGAAAATTGTCTGCGCTGATTACAAGCCGTCATCTCATTATGTTCGAAGTTTCTATGGCTCAGAGAAAAAACGGCAAAATATTATTGCATCTATTTAAATGAAGTGTTCAAATTATAAATAGTGGAAATATAAATATATAAATAAATATATATATTAATTTTTTTTTTAACAGCTTCAGACATAATGTTTAGCAAGCGCATGATTTAGTATGCAAAGTGAAATTTCTCAACATTTCGCGTTCTACACTTTGACACTACAGCAAGGAAATGAATGTGTTGCCACAGAGGTAAGAGAAAAACAAAAAAAGGTTGAACAGGCAGCAAATGTCACCTCTAGGCGAGAAGTTTGCAACAAGTCACAGAGTGAAAAATAGCATTTCAAAGAATGCGTAAACCAAACATAGACAGTATGCAAGGCTTCAAGTTGCACCTTGGAACCCACAGGCCCAAGTTTGTTTTCTCAACTCTCAATCAATTAACCATTTATTAGCAGTTTGTGTGTGACGCATACGCACTAGTCTCACTCGCTCGTCTAACAGACAGAAATTGAGAGAAAAAGAGCAGGTCTGAGATCAGTCAATGACAGCTGATTGCTTCATGGAACAGCTGAACATGAGTGTGCAAACTTTCTGAACGTCCACTTAAATGCATTTTTTTCTTACACAGTTTGATGTGTATGTAACAGTGATAGAACACTAGCATTGTCTCGTTAACATACTTGTAATTTTTATTTTTCCCCCTGATGGAGCACATCATCCTCTAGGCAATGTTTACATTACAAGACACAATTGCTCAATTCCTCTCCATTTTTGGTCAGATCAGATTTTCAGGTCATGACTCATGTCATGTCGTTCATAATTACACCTGACTTTTATCTGACTCTAATGTGGACATGTCTGTCCTTTTAAGTGGCATGAATCAACCTGTCTTTGCTCATGCAATCTGTATTAAAAGACTTCATGAGTTTGATCACGCATTCATTTCAAACAATGGATGCAATTTTAGCAAATAATTTTTTTTTTTTTTTTTAATGAGATTTTTGTCTGGATGATGACAAGCAATTAGTTGACTGTATTAGTTAAGGCCCAGAAGTCTTGCTTTAGCTTTTTGAGCACTGCAATAAAAACAAAGCACTGCTGGCACTGACTGATGATGTCAGCAAACGCCCCAGACATTCGCACAGGCAAAATGTCACATGAATTCTGATGTGCCTGTTCCCATTCAAATCGCAGGAGGTGTATCGGATATCGCAATTTAGTACCACATACTGTATGAAAATGACTCATAGCTGATCTGGATAAACATCAGATTTGGGCGTTCAGACAGGTTTAAAAGAATGTGATCTGTGTCGCATTGGGGTGAAAAAATAGAAATTGAGTCTTTTAAAGTCAGTAACATAATGTAGCCCTAAAATTAATGATTACTATTATTATTATTATTATTATTATTATTATTATTACTCACTCACTTTCACTCATAATCTATCCTGTATACAGGGTCATGGGGGTCCTCAAGGCTATCCCTGGAGACTTAGGGCATGAGGCGGGGTACACCCTGGATGGGGTGCCAATCCATCTCAGGGTCACACACACATATACACACACTCATACGCTCATTCACACACTGCAAATAATTTGGGAATGTCAATTAGCATAATCTTCATGCGTTTGGACTGTGGGAGGAAACCGAAGAACACAGAGGAAACCCATCAAGCACGGGGAGAACATGCAAACTCCATGCACACGGACCCAAGGCTGGACTCGAACCTGGAACCTGGTGGTACAAGGCGACAGTTCTGATCACTAAGCCACAGTGCCACATTATTATTATTATTATTATTATTATTATTATTATTATTATTATTATTATTATTATTATATTTTTATGGATAAAGATATAAAGTGAACCATAAAGGTAGCATACTGTATGTGTTTGGTCAGTTTTATCTTTACCAAATGTATTTAATAAATTGTCAATAGAATATTTATTTATGTTTAAAACATGATCAAACTGAATCAGAAACACTCACGAATCCTCATCTGGACACCATTTGCCAGCTCTGAATTTTGAAGGAAGATACTTCAAACCATTCTGTTCATTTTCTGGATATTTTACATCCTGTAAAAGTTGCTGTTGTTCTATGTCCCACAAAAGTAATGGTAAATAAACTTTCAATGTTTTGTCCATGAAAGAGAGCAAGAGCTTCGCCCTGTTTTATTTTTATTTTTTTTATGTCCTGTAGGAAGTGCACTGTAAGAATTTCACTGTATAATGTTATTTGTGCTTTCTCTGATCATATGACAACAAAGTCTTCAATATCCTGGACAAAATGATCCTTCAAACGTCCAGCACCGTACCACATGTGTTAGAGGTTCATCAAACCTGAGGGCAGAGGTCAGGAGGTTAGGATTCTGTTTCCTGTTTCACACAGAACATGGCTTCATCCTGGCCCAAATATCAGTCGTTCAATCAAAGCCTTGACAATGGCACCCATTCACATCTTGGCCCATTCTCAAGTCATTACAGAGCAGGCATGGAGTGAGCCTAATGATTTTCCTCTGAGTATGAGGAGTTATGCGAGTCAGTAAGTTACACTCTGCATACTTCAAAGATGGGAGTTAATTGAGCTGAAACACAATGATTACTATCCATTTTTCATTTACTTTGGAACCTAATTAGCTATGCCAACAAGTTAGAAGTACACCATATTGGGGTTGTTTGGGGATTAGAATGGAAAACTGCACATGACTAAAAGCGTGCAAGTTTTTATATTCATATACCTTAAATTCTGTGATGTTTTATGACAAGACAAAGACTGTTAAACTTTAAAAGTGGGTTTGGGGGGGGGGGGAGGGGTTATGGGGGGGGGGGGACTTTAACCCTTTATAGGGCACTCATTGGAATCTTGCAAAATTTTTCACTAATTATTCCAATACTTTTTTTATTCAGTATTAAATAAATTACATAAATAATATATTTATTTATATTAAATACATTTCTTTATTGATTTTTTAAATATATTTAAACACCAATCTAGACTAGGACTGGTAAGAGTGCTGCCATAGTTACAAGCTCCACCAAGCATGACTAAAAACTATGTTGACCCAACGGCAATGTTTGGTGCAGAATAATAATATTGGAATGGTGGTAGTAATCAGGTAGTTTTAATCAAAATAGTGGTGCCAATAAAATGCTGATTTAAACCAGCCTTTCTTTCTTCTTTATTTTTATCAGTGCAAAATCTGAGAAAAAGAACAAAGAAGTAATTGTGCTGCTCAGGAGGTATGTGTCTTCCCGTATATGTGCATAAGGTATGTATGTGCGTATGTGTACAATGTGCTTCTGTCCTTTCTGTGTTAAATGTACTCTTTACTTGCTGCAAAGCCAGGGTGTGTACTGCTGCGGGTTAAAGTGTCACATGGACAATGACAGATGTAGCACACTGTCACATGAAAAAAGGTTCAAGCAGCTCATGCATTGCAGATCAGTACATGTAAAATAAGGTAACATGCTCAGGTATGATGTGCTACAAGCACATGCACATGGGGTTAGTATTATTTTATTGGCTTGAAGTGAATTATAATTTCTTCAAACAAAGATTATAATTGTTTTGTTAATTAAAAAAACAACACAGTGTACACTTTTTTTTAAAATAGGTCCCTTTGATGTTTTGGAACATCCTATTGTCTCTTAGAATTTAGCTTTTTAAATCATGATCGAAATCGATAAAAATAATAATAATAAAAAAAATATTAAATGAAAATCTTCCTTGGATGGAAAATTTTCTTTTACAACATGCACAATTACACAATTACTTTCAGAGCTTCTGCTGTAGAAAACGAACCAGTACTTTTCTGGTGAATGAGAATCAATAATTCAATAAGAATTTATACTCAAATTCTATTTGAGTAAAATTAAGGCATAGTGGTCTAGTGGTTGGAACTGTTGCCTTTCACCTCCAGGGTCCAGGTTTGATTCCTGCCTCGGAGTCAGTGTGTATGGAGTTTGCATGCGTGGTGGGTTTCCTCCAGGTTTCTCCCATAGTCCATTAGGCTAACTGGTGGTCCCAAATTGTGAATTGTGTGTGAACGTTGACTGGTGAATGGTAATCACCATTGGCATATATATATTAAAAACATTTTTTTAATGAATGCACTCTCGTAACATAATGGCCTAGTGGTTAGCACTGAGGTTTCACACCTCCAGGGTCAAGGGTTTGAATCCCACCTTTGGGTCTGTATGCATGGTGGGTTTCCTCTGGGTACTCCAGTTTCCTTGTACACAGTAGGCTAATTACCGTTTCCTAGTTGCCCATAGTGTCTAAGTGTGTTTGTGTGCTTGTGCCCTGTGATGGATTGGCACCCCATCCAGGGTTTACCCTGCCGTGTGCCCGGAGTCCCTGGGTAGGCTATGCAACAGGATTGGGTGAGTGAATGAACTCTTTGCTAGGTTTGTTAATGTTAATTGACTCAGTAAACAATATTATTATAATAAAAAAGAATTTCAAATGACATTTGGTAAAACAAAACGCAACTCAACCTCACGTCAAAGAATCTGTATTAATCATAACTCTGCCCTAATTTCAAGGTGTTTTAGCAAGCACCTGCAGAATAGGTGGTGTAAGCAATGAGAAATTGGACATGACTACATTTTCCCCCCTTAGTTTTGTCATAAACAAATCTTTAACCTGTACTGTTTCACCTAAAAACATGGCCAGCTGCAAATCAGTGAAGCAGTCTGTTTTGTTTTGCTTATTTTATTTTTTATTTCATTTAGTATTAGGTTAAATCTGCATCCAGTGCTACTTCAAAGACAAACCTTCTTAACCATTTACAGGCGTGAGAATGTAGTGGATGGTTTTTCAGGTCATTAAAGCAGTCTTTCATGCCCCCAGGATATTCCAATCGATTACGTGAGTACATACAGGAGAGAAAACCTGCTCCGTGCCTAGTGGGAAGGTCGTGACTGACTAATACATTACTTTCATAAAAATGAGTTCAAGCGTATCTGCAGTGTAAGCATGCCGGCGTAGGGGCAGGAAGGTATGGGATCTATGCCTTAGCTACATCCTGCGCCCAGTCAGAGTTCCCTTGTTCTGTGTTTCATCGCCCAGCTCCAGTTACAGTTATCCGTGCCACGTGATCTGGATCGCAGAAACCGGCTTTTGGTTTCAATGGACCTCTGCATGGTCCCATATAGACCAACCACAGTTCTCGGCTTGCTGCCCCAGTGCCTTTGTGAGGGCCCGTACCCTGTGCGGAGCGCTTCTCTTCTTCTCATCACCCCACCTCCACGGCACCAGGAGTTCTGCTAAATTCTTCACCTTTGTATGGCCCACACAGACATGCAGCTATACGAGAGCTCATCCTTCCGGTGCTAAGATCTGACAAGAGATCATAACAAAGGCAAGTGTTTAACACCAACCAGACTCTGCAGACTATACAAACACCCTGCTGCATAAATGATTGTGAGTAGGGGCTCCAATAGTGAGGGAAAGGTGCATTGTGGTAGGTACAGTATTGCAAAAAAAAAAAAAGAAGAAGAAAAAAAAGGGCACGCTGGGGTCACAGAGCAGAGACAGACACACCTGCATTCCTGATCATGGTGAAGGATCTACTTAAGCTAACCCTTACTGATTGACAAAGGCAAACCAACACAGCAGCTTCAAGGCCATCAGCGTCTGCATGACATGAGAAAACTAATCGTTAATTACAAAGCTATTAGAAGAGATCCTGACTTACATAGGGTAGTTTCAAAATCTAAATGTACGATCGTAATTATAATATTAAACACCATTGTCACTGCGTATTATTGCAAATCCATTATTATGCTCATTATTGTCATTATTATTATGCAAAGTGACTTAGCTTCATTATAAGGATCAAAGTACTTTTTGTCATTTTCTTTTTTCTCTTCACACCTCTGAGCGCACGTTGACACACATGTGTACACACAATGAAAGGGTGAAATGAAAAGGGAGTCGATTGCGTAGGTGTACTTTGGTATGAGCAGTCCCATGTGAACACAGTGTGTTTGCTGGGAGGGATCAGGTAACCACACAGAGAGGAGGGTGCGACTCTTCAACCAGCCATTACGGAACAATGCGGCTGGAGATCCACAAAAGGTCAAACAAGTGAGAGCAGAAAAGAGCTGGAGTTGGAACGGCTTCGAGCTGTGTCGAAGGCATTCGTCAAAGCAGCACCGTTTTCTGCTAGCTTCTTTTCAGTGACGCACGTTGATCAGAACACTCAAAGACAATCTGAAATTTTTGGATGAACCTCATCAGACTATGTTTGATGTATCCACTAGCGATTAGTAGAATTGCGTTCATCCGTCTAGTATAGTGAAAACATATTAGAATTACATCAAATGCTTCCTCCAACCTGGATTAGAGGAGTATCTAAGTTAATAAAGTAAAATGGTATAGACACACGAGATGATATAGAAATAGAAAAATAAATGTTTCTAGGTGAATCATAACTATTCTTCTTTTATATTTTTTTCATTAAGTTGTACCACCACAGTATTACAACTTTACAGACTATAACTCCAAAGATAATGTTGAGGTCTTGGTTGCAAATGACAATACGACATTATGAACACAAATCAACCCTAATCTCTGATTCTCTGAAACATCTAGGAAACATCTGCTATAATTTGACTGGCTGTGTTTATTAAAACTCTAAAAAAACAAACAAACAAACAAAAAAAAAACAAGCTGCACAGATCTGTGGGGGAAAAGGTCTTATATGCCTTGCTTGTGTGTGTTAACAGAGAGGATTCAGACAGCAAATTGTGTATTACTTTTATAAAGCCAGAATATGGGAATGACGTTGCAAAAATGTCTAACTCTCAAAAGGAGCATTTAAAAAAAAACATGTGATCATGTGTAACTGTGCTATTTCTTTGCCCTTTAAAATATATATATTTTTTTTTACATTTTTTGCTCAGTCTTGTTTGGGTTGTTGGTTTAAATCATCTAAAATTCAATTCATCATATTGCCTATTTTGTGCAACAAAAAAAAAACTTAAAAAACAGCTCAAATGCACTGAGCTTTAACTGCCACTATAATGTACCAAGCTCTCCATTAAAGCCTGTGAGATGACAGTATATTCCCAATAATGTTAAATGAAACCTATCGTGCGAAATTGACTTTTTAGCCATCTTCAGACATTCAAGTGGCGAAACATTTTCTGCCTATTTTGACCTCAAAGATCCCCCTCTCTTAACTTGTTGCTCAGCCAGTCACACCAGAGAACTTGTTACCGCTCTGTGGCGCTGTGTCTCATTTACATAGAGACTGAAATGGCATGTGTGGAGTTGGAGTTAAAATAAATAGACTTTAAGGCATAAAAGAAATGTCTTGTCTGATGTATATTCTAGCTGGAGCATTATCAGAGACGAACCTCTGAGCTCTATGTTACCCTGTTAAACTTTCACTCACTCATCATCTATACTGCTTCACCATTTATACAGGGTCATGAATGGGCCTGGAGCCTACCCTAGGAGACTTAAGGCACGATGTGGGGTACGACTGGACAGGGTGCCAATCCAATGCAGGGCACACACACACACACACACACACACACACACACACACACACACACACACACACACACACACACACACACACACACTCATTCTTGGGAATGCCAGTTAACCTAATCTGCATGTCTTTGAACTGTTTGAGGAAACCGAAGAACACAGAGGAAACCCACCAAGCACAGGGAGAACATGCAAACTCCACGTACGCGGAGCGGGAGCGGACCTTGGGGTTTCACGGCGACAATGTTAGCCACTAAGCCACGTGCAGCCACCTTGTTAAAGAAATAGTAAAATGTGAGACCTTTAAAGTTTTGTATTATAGACATCTGCATTATTTAACACTACATGTATTTCACATGAATGTCTCATTATCAAGTATATCACCTTTAACTAATGTAGTGTGTGTGTGTTTTTTTTTTAAGTTTGTATTTTAAACATTTGTGGTTGTTTATTGCATGCGCGTAAAACGCATTATCTAAAATTGCTCCTGATTAGTTTTAAAAATACACATCCCAGATCGAAGCGTTCATCCGTCTTCGGTGTGAATGGCCAACAGTTCCTTCGGGTTCGGAATGGTGTTTAGATTTATTCCTGTTTATGCTTCACTCGGCAAATGGTGTCTACACCTTTTCTACCAAGTGCATTAGCTGTTCACACACCAGGCTTTCTGTTTTCAGGGACTTACATTAGGTCATGTCTCGGTATACCGTAATGTTAAACCATTTCAGCAGTGCCGTGCATTCACACCTAACCCCTTTCTCAATAAATTCAAATTAAAATCCTGCATAAACACATTTCATGTGTGAATGGAGATATTCATTCATTACAATTCATCGCTTTATATTTTTGCTGTATTCAGAATTGCCTCACGACTGTGACTGAGCGCATTCTAATGATGGAACGACAAACAGCCAAGCAGTCGAGTTTAAAAGTCACTTACACTCTGCAGAAATGGACTCAAATTAAAGTTGACATTCTGCAGTTTAACATTATAGGCATTGCAACTTTTCTAATTACACACAGCCATACAACCAAATCTGTCACTGCTGTGAGTAAAGTACACAGTGTAAATGAGTCACCATAGCAAATAGATTAGTCTTAGCATTTACTGCCGCGTTCATTCCTAACAGAAGGATTATTTAAAATACTATCAGTCTTTCGTATCCTAAAGACACACGAAGCATTCGTTATCTGATTTACAGATCGAAAAATGACCCCGTGACACACCTTTCGAAAACACGGACTTCCTTTCCCTCTCTCCCTATGTCAATGTCTTAAAAAAAAAATCAACAAAATTAAATATGTATTTTGATCTAACATGGCTTGGTGCTCTGCCAGGTCAGCCTCACAAACACTGACGCTGAAGTAGGTGAATAGGCCCGCTCAGGGAGGAGCTGATGTTTTACTGGAGTTGATGAGTAATAGCAAAGGCCCGACTTTAATTAATCTAGTTCCCTGGGTCCTAGACTCCCACTTTAAAGCTCTGGTAGAATGGGTGCGTGATTTCTAGGAAACGGAACATTTTCCTCCTTCGACTTTCACTTTTACTGGGCGCAGCTTTAGAAGCCAGCGCGTACGATAAAAAGGTGCCAACAATACACAGGAGATAAATCAGTCACCTATTTTGCCATTACGACGTTAGCAAAATGTGCGTGGGTGAAAGCTGTTGATATGATAAGATTTTTTCCTATTATTGTGCCTACATTCCAAATGGGTGCTCAGCTGTTCACCCCAGTCAAGTGCAATCTATAGCAAAAGTCTAGAGCCCCCCCCCCCATCCATCATACCCAACCCCCCCCCCCCCATCATCTCTTCATATTAAATTGGATTAAATAATGTAGATCAAATGAAAGAAATAGAACAAGCTGCAAAGATACAATTAAAAAATGAGCTGTTTATGTGACTATCTCTATAGCAACCTCATTTCCCCACTCGTCTGTTCCGACCACTCGGCGTTCGGCACCGGTATACTATTCTCCGTCCTGATCACCTGTCGTCATCTGCACCTGCTTCTCACTGGTTCATGCATTAAGTTGGATGCTTTTTTATGCTTGAATGATTCATAGGCCATTGTGTAGCTTATCAAGCAAAAAGAAAAGTCTTCCAGAAAGCCAGGAGAACTATTCCTCAGAACTATACAATAAAAAGTACAAGAATGTCCGGCTCTTTGAAAAGCTTTTACACAGGACTGTAGGTCAACAAAAAACGAATCAATGTAAAGTCATAAATTTGATGATTTATGCCGCCAAAATCCCATCCTGACCCATTGTGGTTACTTGAATGGATTTCTCTCATGGTATCCCTTTTAACAATCCCATGCACTGTTTCGGCATGCACTTAAACCCTATCCTTACTTGTATGTGATTTTCTTAAAGCTTAATCTAAGCTGAAGCTAAAATCATGTCCATGTTTTTTAGTCACTGCAAACAAAGGGTCCGTGTTTTTGGTCAGGTCAAACTCCACTTTTAGAGTGGCATCATTGTGTGACCCTGCTCATACCAACTGCGGCTTTGTGAGTGTTACAAATGTGGACAATCACGGCTGATGAGTTTGTTACTCTGTGGTCTGGTGGTACAAACCACACTATAAATGGAAATCTTTGGACAAGACCCAAGCGCAGTTAACAGTAGTTCCCTCTCATTGTCAGGCCACACATTTGAATCTGTGGGTTTGGTTTTCGAACCTTTTCCCAATTGTGACCCTTACCAAGATAATATACAGTATGTCACAAAAGTGAGTACACCCTTCACATCTCTGCAAATGTTTAGTTTTTTCATAGGACAACACTGCATAAATGACTCTTTGACACAATGAAAAGTGTAAAGTTTGTATAGCAGTGTACATTTATTGTCCCCTCAAAATAACTATAAATACAGCCCATAATAGCTAAGCCACTGGCAACAAAAGTGAGTACACCCCTAAGTGAAAATGTACAAATTGAGCCCAATTAGTCATTTCCTTCCCCTTTGTAATGCGACTCATTTGGTATAAAAGCTCTTCTACTCTCTCAACCTGGCCACTCAAAGTTCAACATGGCACCTCATGGCAAACAACTCTCAGAAAGACCTGAAAAAATTAATTGTTGCTTTACCTAAAGATGGCCTAGGTGATAAGAAGATGCAGCACAGTGGCCAAGACCATCCAGCGCTTTAAGAGAACAGGTTCTTCTCAGAACAGACCTCGCCGTCCTCAGCGTCAGATCCAAAGATTGGCTTTGGAAAACAGACGGATGAGTGCGGCGTCCAGCATTGCTGCAGAGATTGAAGGGATGGGAGGTCAGTCTGTCAGTGCTCAGACCGCACGCCGCACACTGCATCAAATTGCTCTGCATGGTTGTCGTCCTAGAAGGAAGCCTCTTCTGAAAATGATGCACAAGAATTTGCGTCGAATTTGAGCTCGCAAACAATTTGCTGCAGACATGCAAACTAAGGACCAGGATTACTGGAACCATGTCCTGTGGTCTGACATGTTAAACTTATTTGGTTCAGATGGTGTCAAGCGTGTGTGGCGGCAACCAGGTGAGGAGTACAAAGACAAGTGAGTCTTGCCTACCGTCAGAAATGGTGGTGGGAGTGTCATGATCTGGGGCTGCATGAGTGCTGCTGGCATTGGGGAGCTACAGTTCATTGAGGGAAACATGAATTCTAATATGTACTGTGACATACCGAAGCAGAGCATGATCCCCTCCCTCCGGAAACTGGGCGGCAGAGCCGCATTCCAGCATGATAATAACCCCAAACACACCTCCAAGATGACCACTGGTTTGCTAAAGAGGCTGAGGGTAAAGGTGATGGACTGGCCAAGCATGTCTCCAGACCTAAACCCCATAGAACACCTCTGGGGGGTCCTGAAGAGGAAGGTGAAAGAGCACAAGGTGTCAAACCTCCGTGATGTTGTGATGGAGGAGTGGAAGAGGATTCCAGTGGCAACCTGTGAAGCTCTGGTGAACTCCATGGCCAAGAGAATTCAAGCCGCGCTGGAAAATGATGGTGGACACACAAAATATTGACATTTCACATTTTCACTTAGGGGTTTACTCACTTTTGTTGCCAGTGGTTCAGCTATTATTGGCTGTATTTTGAGTTATTTTGAGGGGACAATACATTTACACTGCTATACAAACTTTACACCGACTACTTTTGATTGTGTCAAAGAGCCATTTCTGCAGTGTTGTCCTATGAAAAGATATAACTAAATATTTGCAGAGATTTTTGAGGGGTGTACTCACTTTTGTGACATACTGAGATTTTTCCTTTTATATTGCTACTGTAAATACACATGCACTTAACGTTATTCTTGAGTCATTTGATATAACATTTTATAAGTAAAGTGACTTTGTTATGTGCGCTGAGCAATATTTTACATGATTTTGCTCCTTAAGGTCACACAGGCTGAAGAAATACTATCCCCGCCTACAGTAATGGGCTGGCATAGTCATAGGAGCAATTTGAAAATGATTTAGCATTTTCATGTGAATGGCATTTTTTAAATTTTTTAATGCTGCTTGTCTGGATTTTTAACAGAGGGGTAAAAATACCAAGATACATGTGGACGGGTACTAAGGTGGCATCACACGTATTGCATGCTCAAGCATCGACTTCATGGTATCACATTGTTAAGGCACGGGAAGTGAGCCTGACCCTGCAGAACGAGTTGGGATGACTGCCTTGTGACCCCACACAGGGCATTTGGCAGTGGTGCCGAGGGGCATGTGGTTCTCTTTATTGTCCTGTCACATAATCAAGCTCATAGTCGACAACCTTCAAAAGCCAAGACAAATGTAATCAAGATCAAACGTGGTGGTTACTGTTACCCATGTGACTTTTTCCCACTAAGGGAGAATCACTAGGATTGGCAAGGAATATGAACTCAGGAAAGATGTCAGATTCCAAAATGTACAGAGGGTGACGATTACACAGATAGCCTTTTTGACCTCGGTGACATGGTCTGTATCCATGTTCAAGCTTGCCACCCAGGCAAAGAACCACATGAGGATTTTATAGAAGTCTTTAAGATGCACATATAAAATAACAGTGACAAAAAGAACAGAAGCATAAAAGTAAAGGGCAACATGCCTGTGGTCCTGCAACTGTCTACAACAGCACACTTAAAATGGGACCTCTAAACAGTCATTCTGAAAGAATGTCACCCAAATTTAAAAACACTGACTCAGTTTCCCCTTAGAGGGCGTACTCCTGGCACTATCGGATATAGATGGAGACAGCCTCTCTGTAGTGTGTGTTGTGGGTCAGCAGGGAAAGTAAGATTTATGGCACACTGTACAGTATCTCAGGATCATTAATTTGCTAGTCAGAAAACTACTACCTTTGTCTTTCTTGAATAGCTGGATCCAGAAATAGGGTTATGGGGTGGTGCTACTGGGAAGCCACCATGGCCTGAGGAGCTGAGCTGATGGGAGTGGAGGGCGAAAAGGGGCTGGTCGCTTCTTGGAGGGCTCCTGAAAAGAAAGTGGGCCCCAGTAGAGGAGAAATTCCAAGCTAGCCCATGGTGTTTGTTTCTGGGCTTTGTTGCGCTGAGGCCTGGGGCAAGCAGCGTTGCGTAAGCAGGCCGCGTGGCTGCTCTGGCATGCGGGCGGCTGAATTACTGCGGCAGATGGTAGAGGCGCTCCTGTGGGGGCCCACCATGTTGTGCCAATGTTCCGGGTCGGGTGCCCCCTTTCCACCCTCCCCTGTCCCCCCCAAAGCCTTGCTAATGCACAAAAGCCCCAGGAAGTAAGGATGAATGCGCGAACGGAGCGGCGTGCCGAGGCGCGGGCCACAATTGGAGCTTTCAATCAGCGAGCGCTCGTTAAAGGCGAGCCACGCTGCCACTGCTGCCTGGCTGCCTCTGTGTACCGAGCTCACATGGGCCCTCGCACCCTTTCCTCCTTTGTCCTGGAGCACGCCAAAGTGTGGGGCCCAATCGCCTGATTATTTAGAAACCAGTGTTGGCTGGCGGTGTTGTGCCCGTGTTGCTTTGAATTGGGCATTGTGTAGTCAAGGATCAAGCTCGTTTGCTGCTTAAGGATCCCACTCCTTTTTATAGGGCTGACTGCTTTGTGTGGGAGTGTGTGCTGGAAGCTGGAAGGTTGCTTTTACTGATCACAAGTTAAGATGTTTTTTGGCTGACGAACGCCGTGCCTTTCCAATACTTTGTAAGCGCAGAACATTGCTGCACTTGCCTCTGTAGTTCAGGCCAAAAAACAGGACAGCAATGAAAAGAGATTCCTGCTTCTCTGTATCTAAGGGATGTACCCAATAAATCACTAAAGGGTGATGTGGAAATGCTCAAAACATTATACATTGTGCTTGTGTGCTTTTAAAACATGCTTGAAATATCAGAGTTTTATTAGAGTGTTTTTTCACTTTTTTATTTTTTAAATTTTTCTTCCAATGTTATTAGCTACCAGTCTGCTAGGGTAGGGATTTTAAAAAGGGGATGAAACATGTATATGTGACACCCTCACATCAAACCAAGTATTAAATTGTGTTTGATGTTTTAAATTATGCATATTTTCAGATTCCTTGTTCAATAAGCTTCATTTTGATACCAGGTTTATTACTGTATCATGTCTGGGCAGAGCAAGTTTGTTTACAAGGGTGACCAAAAAAAAAAAAAGTGAAATCCTATTTTTAGATTTAAATGAGGACCCGTAAGAATAACTCCGCCAGCAATTTGAATTTATCACAAACAAAAAAAAACATGTTTTTTTTGTGATAACTACAGTAACCAGATTGGATATTGCATATTAAAGTGTTTTATAGCATTGTATTGTATAGCCATCTCACTCACTCACTCCTCATCTATCCTGGGCAGGGTACCAATCCAGCGCAGGGCTCACACTCACATGCTCACACATATACACAGTACGGCAAGTTGAGGACACCAATTTGCACTAATCTGCATGTATTTGGACTGTGGGAGGAAAACAGAGTACCCAGAGGAAACCCACCAAGCACGGGGGGAACATGAAAACTCCATGCACACAAACCAGGGGTGGGAATTTAATCCAGACCCTGTAGGTGCAAGCAACAGTGCTAACCACTAAGTCACCTGTTTTATAACAAAGTTTAGGATTAAAACTTTCTTAATTCTATTGAAAGATCAGTATATAAGTGTTATAAGTTATAAGTATCACTATAAGTATAAGTTATATATCAAGCAACATTTGACGAAAAAGAATCTCAGTTTGTTCTTTGCTGTTCTGCTTATTTAGCTAGTTTACTTAGCTAATGTCAGGTTTGTTTGTCATGTCAGCAAATTTTTCGAACACCACGGGCGTTGCTTAAATCAAGTCAACCACATTGACATGACATCACTCTGACTTCACTCTGACATCACAAGGGGCTACATCATCATCATACAAGATCAAATCACAGATAAGAAGCCATTCATGGTCACTTTAAGAATTTAAAAGTATAGAGTGATGTGTTATTCTAATTAATATTAAAGAGATGAAGCCTGTGGTTCGCAGGCAGAGAGCACGGCATAAACAGGTGAGTCCTTTGCTTCACTCACTCATTGTCTATACCGCTTTTCCCTGCATACAGGGTCACGAGGTCATGGGCGCGAGGCAGGGTACACCCAATCCATAGCACTATACACACACACACACACACACTACGCGCAATTTAAGGATGAGAATTAGCGTAATCTGGAGGGTCTTCAGACTATGGGAGAAAACCAGAGTATCTGGAGGAAACCCACCAAGCACGATGAGAACACGCAAACTCCATGCACACCGAGGTGGCAATCAAACCCGGACCCTGGAGGTGCAAGGTGATAGTGCTAAACACTAAGCCACCGTGCCACCTTTGAGTCCCCACTTTGTCAAATTTTCTGTGACCTGTTTCGACCATATTCAATCATTTTATCACCTGCTTGTCTCTGCATGCGAGGTATTTACTCTGGCCTGTTCTGGCAAGACACGCAAATTATAAGTTATTGGAATGCCCCACCAAGTAATCCAAATAAACACAGAGTTCCCTGGGATTCCTCACAAATAAGGAAGAAAAACACATAAGCAACCCTGAATCCTCCCTTACTGTCTTCCTGACACATGTGGGCCCGGGTGGGAGAGAGGGGGGGGGGGGAGGGTTAGGCGGTGGACAGTAGTGTGAACGGACCATCATTTTTATCATGATGTTATAATGCTGTTAACTGTGTTTATGGATGACAAACAGATGTTTTTACTGGGGCCTCCAAAAGGGGCGAAAATGGCCTCCAGACAGGAACAAACACGAGGCCGTGCAACTTAAAGTGCAATATAATGGGCCTGATTTGAGATGACTGGCTTTTTTAAACAGTCATAATCCCTTTTGCAGGCTCAGAAACTGCGCGGCTAAAAAGACCCATTGTGATGGCGTGGAGCTTGTGGGAGTGATTTACATAGCCAAAGGAAGGTAATCAGCTAGCACCATGGCCATGAAGGAAGGGTTCAAAGAAGGTTTGATGGAAGCCCATCGAAGAAAAAGCTAACTGGATTGACAGTCAGCCCACCCCAATCAGTCCCCCGCTCAGCACCGAGCGCAGGGCCAGGGGTCATATTTTAAAAGGGAAAAGGGGAAACAGGCGCAGGTTAGCAAACTTTGTTCGCTTTGTATTTTTTGCTTCAGCACGCTGGCAGTACAAGCTATAAGTTATGAGCTCCTCCAGGCATGCAGAGCCTACAAATCCTAACCTAGAAAGCACAAAAGGAACTCGAGGGCCCCCCCAGTTACTAGGTCGGTATGTCATTAAATTGTATAATTATACACTGAATATACTGAGCTCTTTGCAACCAAAGAAATGTAATGAAATCAAATCTGCAGCACATTTCGGGAATAGTTTTATATGTCTTTGGACCAAAATTTAATACGCCATGGTGTATGAAGACACAGTAGCCGAGTTGCTTGTTTGTTTTGAAGTTGCCATGACTGGCACTATCAACCAATCAGACGGCTCCATGAATGATCCTTGCGCTTGTGCTATCTTCAAGAAACATCAGAAATATCCTAATTATAAGATGAGCACCCTGGAATGTCATAACAACAACTGGGGAATAGTTTTATCTGTCAGCCAAGGCCTTTTCAGCTGGTGGTGTGTCGATAACACACACCAGTCATGGCAGTTGTCAATATGAATGTTATGCCTACAGGAAATTTCAGGTTCTGTTCAGGTCTTCGTTTACTTTAAATAAGGCAAAATAACTCTCTTGTCATGGCAAATTAAAATAAAATACATGTTTTGCTCACTGTCCATTTTTCCAACCAAAACCACTTGAATACACACCACATTGTAATCACCACCTCCAAACTCATATGCATGAACTTCCGGGGAGGACTCGAAGGCCAGGCAGCGCGGGTCCATCTACCTCGTTCTCTAGACTCTAGGATTGTAGCCTTTATGATTGTACTCTGCAAAGGGAAGGGCATTTTAGGGTTTTACTGCAACCACTTTATGACAAATGTGCTGACTACAATCATAACCACAAGTCACTCATTGCTGAGAGGAGAGATAGCGGCCCTTCAGATGAATGATTCACACTTCAAAGCTGTGAGAACCACCCCCACACGTGATCTATTTCATTATACCCCTCATTTAGTTATGATAGGCAGGGTGCTTCCGATCGGTTTGTATCAAACGTCAGCAGGCTGGATTGCTTTGTGTTTAACGATGGGAAAGGAAGTAGTGCAGAGAGATGGATCAGCAGGTCGAGTTCAGATCAGTTTAAAAGTTTACTTCAGACCAAAGTAGCATGCAAGCTGGGTCAAAGGGATTTGGGGCAGAAATGTTCACACAGTATAAATATATATATATATATTTTTTTTTTTATTGAGTTGAACAGGAAAATAATGGCTGATATTCTTTTATTCAGAAAGCTGAGGTATTCGGAATCTTTTGTTTTCAAGTCTTTTTAGAAATGCTTACACCCTGCACTTTGTGAATTCTTGATTCTAATAGGATGGAAACTGTTGATTAGTTCTCTGAGAAAGTAGCTCAGATAATACTTGCAGCTGGAAAGACGGAAACTTGAATGCCACTTCTATGAGGCAAGCATATACTGGGAGTTGCATGGTGGACGCTCCATATAAACCTAATCCTGGTACAATCAGGGGTAAAACTAAAGAAAAGTCTTCAGGATGTTGTACTTTCTCTGAAACATGACAGGCTATGAGTCTTCCATTTATCCATTATCCATACCACTTATACTGGGTGATATCATGGGTGGCCTCAAGGCAGGGTACTGGGTGCAAACCGGTGGGAGGGTACACATACACACACCACATACACAAGCAATCATACATTATGGGCATTTTGGAAACACCAATCAACCTCTACTGCATGTCGTATGACACTGGAAGGAAACCAGAGTACCATGAGGAAACCCAACAAGCATGGGGAGAGCATGCAAACTCCACACATACAGACCAGAGGCTAGATTTGAACCCCACCTTACATTACATAAATGTAAAAAGAAAAAAAAAGAAGAAGAAAAACATTTTCCAAACAACTTATATAACAATAAAACCCTTTGCAACTCACGTTGCACCACATCATTGATCATCATGGAACAGTCTCTCTGGTAATTATGTCGTAGATTTTACAAAGAGCCCATGTTGGAAGATTTACCAAAGTGTACACACACACACACACACACACACACACACACACACACACACACACACACACACACACACACACACACACACACACACTCCTACTATCAAAGAAAGTGACAAAGAGTGTCCACAAATTTATTTAACATTTTTCTGGTTACGATAAATTTGCACACAACTCACAGTCCCGCTCTCTCTCTCTCTCTCTCTCTCTCTCTCACACACACACATAAAGACACACGCGGTCTCCATGCAGCTGTCGGACTTCACAAAGCCCAGCCTGTTAAGCTAGGAACAGCCAGCTGGACACAGCACACCCACTATTCGCTCTCCAAAACAAAACTGTACCCCCCTCACAGTGCCCCCTACCACCCTTACACTAATTACCGCATGCCAAGGCATTTGCCAAGCAGGCAGCTGTCGGCATGGGTGGCAGAGAGTGGACGAGAGGGGGACCGGGACAACAGGCAGACGGAGTGAGCGAGAGAAAGAGAAAGACTGAGCGATGTTGTGCTGTAGTGAAAAAGAAAAAAAAAATCAGAGAAAGTGATCACCGGTTCCTCGTCAGTTCCAGGACATGTGCCCAGACCTAGAGACATCATGGTAGATGATCACGTATGTGTGGCTCGAGATATAGCTCGAGCCCATCCTCTCCAGGGGCTATTAGCGCACATTAGGTGTAATTGGGGGTCGGACCGCATAGGATCAAAGAGATTTGTCGGTTCATTGGTGCAGTCGGTGTGGCATGGACTGGTTGCATTTTGACAGTACGCAAATGAAGATGACCTTCCGCCTCTCCTCATGACTAAACTAAAACGTCAATATAATGTCTAGCTGTTATAACAGTCTGAAGATAAGAGGCAAGATATCTTGTCGTTTAAAAAAAAAAAAAAACTCAACTACCTTATCTTTTCTTCTACAGGCAAATTCTTCTCCACCCTCCTCTCGTTTCCTTACTCCCCCCGGTGCGAGCGTACAGAAAAAGGCGACGTTATCAGATGCTGGAGGCTGAGGGTGGATCCAGCTGCTTCTCAGTCAGTGTGGATGTGGATTTCTATATGTGTGTACGTGTGTGTGGATAAACCCAGCTGCTTCTCAGCGCAGTCAGACTTGCTGGCATCCCCGAGTCTGTGCTGAGCAGCAGCGATGCCGGGGGCAGCTATCTGGGTGGCTGGGCCTGCTGGCTGGCATATGGGTTCCATGGGGAGCCTGTGGGCCAGTCAGACTGCATGAAGCAGATGTTGGGAAGTCAGGGAGAGGAAAAAAACGACTGGTGCAATCTCATGTTTGTGGCAGGTAAAGTGTAACCAAAACCCCACCCTTCACCCCCTGTGTCATTTGCGGAGAGCCAAATTAGTGGAAGATTGAGACATGAATTAGTGGCTATTTGATCACAACAAAATTACGGAGAGACAAAACAATGCAATCAGTCATAACACAGGTCAGTGGAATCACGTTACACAAATAACAAGCGGTAATATGTGTTGCACAAATGACACACAGTAAACAGACAAGAAAGCCTGCCAGGAAGGCGCTTTGAAGTATTCAGAGGGCCTGCCGACCCCACCCCCTCCACCACCCCCCGGTAAATTGTCTCAAATGAGCCCTCTATGATTTATTACATTCAGTGCTCTCAAATTTGTCTGGATATAAATAAAGGCTTAATATACAATCGTGGATGGATATCTACCTGTGTGCTCAGTGGAATGTAAACACCTTTTTGCCTTAAAGCCTCTTCGTGTTCCTTCATGTTCTTCAATCCCACGCTCAACCGCTCCTGTCCCAAACACGTGGAGTAGCAGCGGGAGGTAAAAGCAGTTCAGAACAGCTGATTCAGTGTGGGCTCCGTCGGCCTTGAGGTTCAAAGCGAGAGGCATCGGTCTACAGAAGGGTTCGGATGCTTGCATATGCTGCCCCTAAATATTTAGACAATGGCCTCTATAATTGGACCAGCCGAGAAGAGGGACAAGGGAATGGCAAATTAAAAAAGCAATTAGAAAGGAGCCTCCTACACAACTGCATGTGTTTTTGTATCTGTGTGCACGTCGATGGGGGTGGCGGCCGAAGCTGATCTTTCGATGATTAGTGTTCCAGAGTGGGATGAGGAAACAGTGTGGGCAGAGGGACACCATCAGATAAATTGGAAATCTGTGCCAAAAAAGTCTTTACCACAGCTCTATATATAAACTGCAAACACTAATTAGCCCATTTACAAATGGCTGATATCTCCATCTCTCTGGGTTTTTTTTTTCTTCTTCTCGTCTTCTGAACTTCGTATTATCTTTAGGATCTCAACGAGAAACCTAAACAAAAAACACTGTCTTTGCTTAGACTCCGGCATTAGTGCATTTCCACCTCTGCACTATCGTTACGCTCTCAATCGTCAGCCACATGCCACGCAGGATGCCGCAAAAGCCTAAGTAGCATAGTTACTTCTCCTCCCTTCCTCCAGAGAAAGTAGCTCTCTCTTTTTCAGCAATCACACTATGGACATCCGTCCCCGAAGGCAGATCGGATGCAATCTGAAATAGGAGAGAGAGCCGTTCATGACAATAGTTTATTCTGCGCTGATTCTGGTCATGTCCATGTCTTAAAAATGAGATCTGTCTCGCTTTCTTTTAAAAATGATTCTATTCCATATTGTTATGATGCAGAGGCATAATTAAACATGACACAACTCTTGATTGACAATTTGATTGTGGCGTATTATAATTATTGACAGTAGATGATAAATGACTGCTATAAAGTAAAAAGTAACAAAAAGAAGCTTACATCTCAGCTTGTGCGTCTGTCTTGTACTGTGAGTTTCTGTGCATGTAGGATTGCTATGCTGTAGGTTCTCCACTTGCTTCCCACCTCCCAAAAACATGGCAGTAGGTGGACTGGATAAGATGGATGTAAATATGTGTGTGTGCATGCTGGCCTGGCCGCAATTCACGACGATCCAGTCCTTCTTCATCTCCAGTCCTCCCAGAAAAAGGCTCCAGGTTATCGTCTGGATTCACGGTGAACCAAACCAAGCAGCAGGTGAAAGCGAGTCAGTAAGTGGGACTTGTGGTAAGTTGGGACCGAAATGAATTGATGGCATTACGAATCATGTACAAACATATAGGATATCCGTTTGAAACCCGATTACCTCTGCTAGGAGGTTTTGATATACTGTGTGGTACCGTGCAAAAGTCCTCCTTATTTCCTTTTACTGCGACAGTGTGTAACAATACAGTGTAAAAACGGATTGTTCATGTAATAACCTCGGCAGCGACCTCATTTCCCCTCTCATCTGTTCCAACTGTTTCCAGTATACTAAACTATACACCAGTATACTGTTTCTCACTGGTTCATGCCTTAAGTTAGATTAATTATTATTATTATTATTATTATTATTATTATTATTATTTTAATAATTAATAGGACAATGTGTGGCTTAAGAATCTAAAGGATTTCTTTGAAGCTGGTGAGGTACAGGGATTGGACTGAAAATTGTGAGAACGGGCCTCCGAGTGGCGCAGTGGTAAAAGCGCTCGCCCTATCATCCGGAGATCGCCAGTTCGAATTCCAGGTGGTGCTGTAGCCTCTCGCAGCCGAAGGTCTAGAGAGAGCTGATTGGCCGAGCTCTCTCAGAGGGGAGGGATGAGAGGTACATAGTGCTCCCACATTATCACGGCTCTACAGCCAATCAGGGGCGTCTGTGAGCTCACGCAACAGAAGGAGCGGATAGCGCTGTCCTCCGAGTGTGTTACGCCGCCCCCAACGGTGCGCGAGCGAGCAGTTCGAAAAGATGCGGTCGGCTGGCATCACGTGGTTCGGAGGAAACATGGTGAGGTACAGGTGAAGCATGGTGAAGCTGGTGAGGTACAGGGATTGGACTGAAAATTGTGAGAACGGGCCTCCGAGTGGCGCAGTGGTAAAAGCGCTCGCCCTATCATCCGGAGATCGCCAGTTCGAATTCCAGGTGGTGCTGTAGCCTCTCGCAGCCGAAGGTCTAGAGAGAGCTGATTGGCCGAGCTCTCTCAGAGGGGAGGGATGAGAGGTACATAGTGCTCCCACATTATCACGGCTCTACAGCCAATCAGGGGCGTCTGTGAGCTCACGCAACAGAAGGAGCGGATAGCGCTGTCCTCCGAGTGTGTTACGCCACCCCCAACGGTGCGCGAGCGAGCAGTTCGAAAAGATGCGGTCGGCTGGCATCACGTGGTTCGGAGGAAACATGTGATAGTCTTCGCCCCTCCCGGCTGAGTGGTAGTAGTAGTAGCCTTAATGTGGAGCCCCCTAGTGAGGGGGAGGAATTGAACATGACTAAATTAGGGAGAAAATCGGGGAAAAATCCAAAAAATATATATATAAAATTGTGAGAACTATGAGAACTATGCTTCAAGACTACCTAAAAAATACAAGACATTTTGGCTCGTTGGAAGCAAAATATGAAGAAATGAGGGGTGTCTCAAATCTTTTGCTCTATGCTCTTTCCCTGAAATACCTGAAACGTGTAATGTATGTAATCTTTACTCCAATTAGAAAAATCTGTTCACTTTAATTCGACAGTAAATCGAGCTTCGAGATTCAATTCAAGATTCAAAGAACTTTATTAATCCCAGAGGAAAATTGCTTTGTCTTGGTTACAGTTGCTTTGATTTGTTTACCGGGAAGAAAGGAAAGGAGTAATAGACGAGACAAAGAAACAAGATTAGGGGAAAAAAATAAAAATGAAAGAATTAAATAAATTAAATAATGAAAAATAAATAAATAGAAAATAGAATTAAATGTAATTTACGTAAGTTACATATTGCAGTAAAAATAATTAATATACAGATATTGCACTTGGGATGGAAATGGAAAAGAAAGAAATCTGTTTAATTCATAAATACTTGCTGTTATTTCCTGATAATATTAGGCTTAGACATAAGAACAAAGTCATAAGGCATGACGTAATGTCTTTAAGTGTTTGCTATGGATTCCATCAGGACAGCTGGTAGGGTTTGGCATTCATTTGTTTAATGTTCAGTCAGTTAGGTAGCTAGGTATCTTTACAGATCCATTTGCAAAAAAAAAAAGACGAAGACATAATGATAATAAAAAAACATCCACAGTATGTAAGTCGATTTCCCTGGCCAGGAAACATGCTCTCACCTGTCTTGTGGAATGCGCTTTTCATAGATTTGCATGTTTTGCATATCATTTGAATCCCGACCCTTTACTTTGCTTGTTATTGTATAACTGAGCTGACAAGAAAGAAAATAAAAGCCATTCAGTCAGACAGCTCTCTAAGCACCTGATTCAACTGTCTACAAAAGAAAGTCAAACAGATCGCCAGATTAGACGACTGGCTTGGGCAAGTCATCCAGACTTCAGAGTAGACAGAGTCCCTGTGATCTATTCATTCCCTTTAGGCTGTAACTGTGTGGAGTTCTCTCCGGCTTGAACGAATCAACTCGGAGCTCTGGCAAAAAGGGAAAAGACAATTCGCCTTTGAAAAGGTGTTGAAGCAAACAGAGCATCCATCACATCCATCCTAGCCGGGCCCATTTCTCAATGACTCAACCCCAGGCTCGATTCTGTGGGCATTTATAAACAAAGCAACTTTTCACACGTTAACAAGGTGCTTTTAAGGCATCGGGAGGGTTTGGCTAGTTCGCACGCCACGCCAGAAAACCCCTGAGTGCAAGCGATGATTCGACAGCCGGAGCAAACGAGTGCCGTATATATACATTAACGTATTTATCCTTGTAAAGTGTCGTTCAGTGACGGAGACCAGGTCTTCTAAAATCCTGGAGGTAGATTTTAAAGTAAACAGTATCCTCCCAATGTCTCCACGTTCCATCAAGCCTCTTTGGTATCAAAGTCTTTGAGCAATGGCTGGCGAGTGATAAATGGGTGTCTTTATTGGATGTGCAGGTAAATATTCAGCGGTTGGGGACAAAAATCAAAAGGAGGTCAGGGGGAACTAGCGAAAGGATCATGAAGAAAAGAACCGTGTGAAACACAAAGAGCTATGGCGGCCTGTAAGGACGAAACACGTCAATACACAACAGGGAAACCAACAACACAACAGCAAATCTGGACACATAACAGCAAAACCATGACCACTAACACACAATGGCAAATTCAGAAACGAAACAGCAATACCAAAAATACAGTCAATGTTTTGAACACGTCAGCAAATTCACAAACACAAAAGTAAATCAAAACACCCAATGACACGACCAAAAAGTGCACCAGCGAATTTGGAAACAAAGCCATTCAACCATTCTCTATACCGCTTATACCTGTTCAGGGTCACAACTCAGGGGACTTGCGGCACGAGACGGGGACACCCTGGACAGTGTGCCCATGCATTACAGGGCACACATTCACTCACACACACTACGAGCAATTTGGAAATGCCAATTAGCCTAATCTGCATGTCTTTGCACTGGAGTACCCTGAGGAAACCCACCAAGCATGCGGAGAACATGTAAACGCTACACACACTGACCTAAGGTGGCAATCAAACCCTCGACCTTGGAGGTGTGACGGAACAAAACAAATCGAGAAGTGTGATGGGGAACATCACACGTCTCGAACTTTTGAAACACCAACAAACTGCATCTATAGAACTCGAACTGCTTCTCATAATGTATGACAAGTGACATGAAGAAGCAAATCAGAGGACGTTGATATTCACCCACGTCTGCATACAAGAGCTCACAGATTCACATGATTAGCTACTGATGATGTGATCGATATTTGAATTGATAAGAATGTATGCCATTCCTGAGATAACCATAGAGCATGACCTGGCCTTCTCACCACTGACAGATGTTGTGATCGCAATCTCTGGACAAGCCGCCTTACAAAAAATTACTAGGGGGAAAAAAAGGGGGGAAAAAAAACTTATAAATATAAAACATTACAGAAAGAGGCTAATGGTCGAATCAGCTAATTCTTTCAAATTAAACGTGCAAACAAAGGTGCGAAACTGTACATATTGGCATCTCCGCCACTGGGATAAAAAAAAAATAAAATAAAAAAAAACAGTGTAGTGAGAAAAAATACAAATCCGTCTCTGGTCTGCGCCCAATCCGATCTACCCTAATGGAACAGAGAGGTGACACATTTTAGCAGCATGGAAACATTCCAGGAATGTTGCCCTCTTTCACTGGCATTGCTCTTTAAACATTTTTCTTCTGACCTCAAATAGCACAATCCCCGGTCTGCCACCCCTGGTCACAGCCGCATTCAGAAAGATGAAAGGCTAACTTATCAGAGCCTCATTAATGAAACAGTGTAAATCAAAAATCCGGTGCATAAGTTAGTCACGGGACGCTATGACTAGAGTAAAACTGAGAAAGTGTGTGAAAGTTTGTGAAATGTCTAGAACCGGGTCCGTCAACTGGCAGACAGAGGAAAGGATTTTAATGGCTCAGGCTGAGTGCTCGAAAAACACTGTAGCAGATGGGAAAAACATTAGTGACCATTTTTCTAAACAGCGCAGATCGTGAAGCAGATACTTTGTTTCGTGGTTATCCAGTGACATGGAGTTACACCGATCAGCCATAACATTAACAACACAAAACATTACCACATTAACATTCAATCATCTTATATACTGCTTATCCCTGTACAAGGTCGTGGGGGGCCTGGAGCCTAGCCAGGAGACTTTGGGCACAAGGTGGGGTACACACTGGACATAGTGCCAATCCAACGCAAGGCTCACACACACACACACACACACACACACACACACACACACGCACACACACGCACACACACACACAAATACGCTCGCCATCTATACTGCTTTATCTTGTATACAGGGTTGCAGAGGGCCTGGAGCCTATCTCAGAGAACTTTGGGCACGAGAGCTGGACAGGGTGCCAATCCCTCGCAGGACATACACACACTGACATACACTCTTTAACCCACTCCAGGTAATTTGGGAACGACAGTTAGCCTACTTTGCATGTATTTGGACTGTGGGAAGAAACCAAAGTACCCGGAGGAAACCATACACAGACCCAAGGAGGGTATCAAACTGGGTATTAACGCTGGAGGTAAGAGGCCATGGGGCTAACCACTATGCCACCACACCACACAAGTTAACACTGAATATCAATTATATACCAGTAATCTGTTAACAAGATCATGGCCACCCAAAGCTACCCAGGCCTTCAAGGACCAAAGGCCACCTCGGTTGGTCCGATCCCGCAGCAAAGTCAATGCAGCAGAAATCACAAAAAAAAAAAAAAAAAAAAAAGTAAGGCACCAGATCACCCAGTACACCACAGCCCGCCATGCACTGATACAGGCAAAGAGACCAAGGCTGCAGACCCAGCCTCCAAAACTCCCCAGATACGCCGGACAAAAGGTCTGATCTATGGCACCCAAAGCATCCACTGCCGATGTCCTGGTGTGAGCATCTCACAGCATATCATGTAAAGACAGAAGTAAAATTTAGAATTTAATTTGTTGTCTCCTAGTATTATATCAGATGAGAATCAGATCAGGATAAGTGATAACATGAAGTGCCATGCCATTATGAACAGGTGTTCTGTAAAGGGTGAAAGTAAGGATAATTCCAAGGGCCACTAAGTGACAGGGGACCTTTAAATGCTTTGTCATTTGGAAAGGGTTGACTTGGTCAAGGTTGGAGGCCCAGAACCTCTAGCAGTGTGACAAATTGTGAAACAAAATCTAATAATTTCTAATAATTGTCTTATTTATAGCCATGAACAAATCATTATTACTCTTAAAGGAAACTGTTGTGGTTATTCAGTATTGTCAGCAAAAAAAAAGATGTAATTAGATTTTTTGGACTGTAACTGTATAATTGGTAATGAAGTTCCTATACCAAAGCAAAATGAAGAAAGTAAGAACGAGAGGTTGAACTCTCTCTCTCTCTCACACACACACACACACACACACACACACACACACACACACACACACACACACACACACACACACACACACACAGCAATCCCACGCCTCTCACAGATGAGTTACACATGAGTTACCCCTGTGATGAGAACGTGGAATTCTTACACGAGAGAAAATTTTGAGTGTGAGAGGAACTGGTGTGTGTCGCCTGGACACTAGTTTTGTCAATATTAGGCCTCGATCTTCACCCTTTCAGTTACATATTTCCCAGTGAGGTTGGTGTTTACTTTGATTCGTCTTTAGGGATGGCTGCCTCCCTGCACAAATGGAGGAAATGAGCTCTGCTTTACTGCACATCCCACTCAGGCTCGCAGCACAGTGCCTGCTGATCAAATGGACTCGAGGTACCTGTTATGGCTGAGAAACTGACTCAGGAGCAGTGTTACTGTGTGCGTAAGTAAATGTGCTAAAGGAATGTGGCCTGGGCAGTGACCTGCCTGCTTTGACTGCTTCAGTGCGAATGGATGAAGAAACAGATGCGTTAAACCAAAACATTAGATGAAGTATAGTTAGTCAGGGATGGACAAATCACTGGCATGAGTACCTGGGATAAGAAAAGATCCGGGCTGGTGGCTGTAGGTTCAACCATCAAGGGTTGAAACAAACAAACAAAAAAAAAATCTGACTTTCACACCACAAAATTGTTCATTTGATATACTGTATACAATATTGTGCGAAGGTTTTTGTACAAATTGCGTTATATCTGTTTACTATGTCCAAAACCATTCATTATTTCCAAACATACCTTAAAGATTAATACATTTATAACATTACAGAAGAATATTTGCATGCATGTAGTGACAGAAAACAACATATTACATGACAGTCCAGTTTTCAGATGGAAAAAAAAATCTGGTGTTTGCATGAAAATAGAAAGGAACAAGTGAGACAAAGTTGCCAGAATAATTTTCCAGCACTCCCAGTAAAACCTAACAGCCGCTTTGCTTTGCAACGTCGTGGGAACATACAAAAAATGCCGTAGCAGAAGATGCTTGTGAGCACATTTCTACCTAAAACAAACTTCTCCAAAGATAAGGGGGGATAATATAAACACAGTCAATATTTGGTGTGAAAACTCTTTGCATTAAAATAGTCAGTAGTGTTAGGTACAAATTTGTGCAGCTTTATAAGTAAAACAGCTGTTAAGTTTTACTGAGAGTGCTGGAGAATGTGCCAGAAATCTTGTTATTATTATTATTATTATTATTATTATTATTATTATTATTATTATTATTATTGTGGTTGTTGTTGTTGTTTTTGTTTCCATCTGAAAATTGGTGTCATGTAATACCTTGCTGTCTTAATATGCCTGCAAATATTCTTTCGTAATTGTATTTATTTATTTATTTATTTATTATTATTATTATTATTTTTATTTAGTTATTTTATTAAGTGTGTTTGGAAATAGTGAGTGGTTTTGCAAACATGATTTTAAAAAAAGCCTCTGAGCCATCTGCGTTCTTTCATTTACAGCTATAAAGGTAACTAGCTTTTGTAATTTGGAATTCAACCCTGATACCCGAATATTAACATATAATATAATATATAATTTTAGCTAATATGCTAAAACGGAATAAAGTGGAAATATAAAGAGAAACTTACAAGATTTAACAGGACAGTTTATTCTCCTCACATTTTGGCTACAAAATACCAGTAAACATTTTAATTACTTTCAGCACTGTTGCTAACCATCAATCACCAGCTCTGCCAGTCGTGGTTAGTTAGTTCCGTCAATCACGAAAGGATATGTGAAAAAAAAGGGGGGGGGGGGAATTACTAACCAAGCAAATTTAAATTCTGTTTATAATAAATTGTTTTTGTGGAACTGTAGTATAAAATGCTGTGCTGAATATCATCACTTGTGACTATGACCATAACACAGCCGTGCTGATACTCATCACAACAGCACTCCTGCTTGTGTGATACTGCTTAAATATAATGCCCATCACCTTCATGTACTATAGCACACTACAGTATAGTCTGCAGTGGAATATAGCCTATAATAAGTGATTGGTTGGATTCTTAGTCATTGGAACTTTGGGTGCACGGGTGACATTTCTTTAGGATCAGTAACACAGGTACATGAAATTATGGACTGAACCAAGCAATTTTCATAGCTGTCAATAAACTCTTACCATCAGTTACCTCGGCTTTAATTATAACGTAAGATGGTACATTCGAAACTTTTTAAAGATAAGTGTTGGTTTCTCTAACCTTAAGTTCAGACTAGAAAGTGACAAGTGGCTCAGGTACTTTTTTTTCAGGATTTTGAAAAAGAAATTCTTGCTGCTACTTTAAGGAACGTTTACTGTTTCTGCACTACCTCAACTCATCACCTCAACACCACGGGTATTATGGTATGGCGTGTTTGTCGCACTGTCACTTTGTCGCTCTTGTTGCACATTTGCACGTCCACTTTATGTTGTCTGTATTAAAAAAATTTATTAATAAAAAAAAACCCATAGATAGTTACCTAACAAAGTTTGGCTAGTTAGTTTTTGTTCATTTATGTTGTTAAATTTATGTTGTCAAGTCAATCTGTCTCGTCTCCGCTAGCCTGCTAACTAGGCCTCTTAGTTAGCTAGTTAGGTTTTCTGTTAACTTATGTTGTAAATGTATGTTGCATGTAGCACCTTTGTCCTGGAGGAACGTTGTTTCGTTTCACTGTGTTTTAAATGTATATGGTTGAAGTGACAACAAAGCCAACTTGAACTTGAACTTGAAGGCATTCTGTAATTTGTCTCTTTTGGGGGGAGTGTAGCAGCCGCTGCTATTGATAATAACTAACTATTATCTAGCCTGCTGTTTTTCTTTTAAACACAAAAATAACTAGCCCAAATACATTATATGGACAAAGCATTTGGCCAAACCTGTTAATTATTGAATTCCGGTTTTTCAGTTAGGCCCCCTATCGCCCTAAGGGGAATCTTAATGCTTCAGCATACAAAGACATCTTGGGCAATGCTAGGACTATATAGACATGGTTTGATGATTTGGCAAAATATGATATGGAAGACCTTCACTGACTTGCACAGAGCCTCGACCTCAACCCCATCGAGCACTTGAACTGAAACGGAGATTGTGAGGCTGCCCTTCTCGTCCAACATCAGTGCCTGACCTAGTAAATGCTCAACAGAATGAATTCCCACAGAAACACTCTGAAATCTTGTGGACAGCCTTGCAAGAAGAGTGAAACCTTGCAAAAAGAGCTGCAAAAGGGGGACCAACTCCATATTTAAGTATATGTATTTGAATACAAGGTCATTGCAGGTTTGGCCAAATATTTTTGTCCATATAGCTAACTTGGGGCAGGGGAGAAGAGTCTGTCCACGTGCCATCGGGCAATGAATCCACCCCACACCTGGAGAGATAGAAGTCATTTCAGTGGCAGGTTCTTAAGGGGTTGGATTGCCAGCTGGATGTCCAATTCTATCTGAGCGGTTCAGGGTGAAGGACCATATTTAGTGGGCCAACCGTGGCATTTAGTTAAAACCAGGGATTTTCTTATCAGCAGTTTAGCACCTCAACCACTGAGCTGTCTCTGCCCCGAATAGTTAGCAAGATAAACAATCACTCACCGTCTATACCGCTTTATCCTGCATTCAGCTTCACGGGGAGACTGGAGCCTATCCCAGGAGGCTTAGGGCACAAGGCGGGGTACACCCTGGACAGGGTTCTAATCCATCGCAGGGCACACACATAAACACATTGGGATATGCAAATTAGCCTAACCTGCAGGTCTTTGAACTGTGGAAACCCACCAAGCACAGGGAGAACATCAAACTCCATGCAAACAGAGATGGGAATCGAGCCTGGCTAGGAACCGAACCCAGGCCCTGGAAGTTCAAGGCAACAGTGCTAACCACTACACCACCGTAAAAAATATTCAGGTTAGAAAATACACTGAGACTTTTGCTTGCAAATGTGAACACTGGCTTAGTCTTCATTAATGCACTTAACTAGCTGACTAGCTCACCATATGTTACACCATTATGTCAGCAACCAAACCATGACAACATTATGCACCACACTGCAGCTTCCTCTTGCCTGGTAGGTTAGCTAATACAGTTATGAATCATCCATAACCATTAGTGAACAGCAAGCTCAAGGAGAAAGTGTGTTTGTGCCTCCAGAGGTGGCTGTGCTTTAGAACTTAGATACCAGTTTGCTTAAATTATAGGCTTGTGTGTACTGACTGAGTCGGGCTGTCATCCTCGGAGAAGGAGAGATTTACTGTCAGAAATGTCTGCCCAAGGTCTTTTGTTTTAAATTACCTGGGATATCCGGCCCGCCGTCCGTCATCTCTACCTCTCCCTCTCGCTCTCTCTCAAAGCTCTTTCATGAGTTCCTTTGCAGATGTAATGTGTTTAGTAACGTGTGTTACTGTTGTCTGCCGTTCTCACACTCAAACACTTACCGTGAGCTCAACTGTGAACTATGTCTCGGATAAATCACATTGCAAGCTGTCATACATTTATTGTAGCTACAAAGCGTGCTGACTCTCTCCAGATGCCTAATTGACAATGCCTTCTTTATTCGGCCCAATGCTTAGGGCCGTGTACTGTTTTCTTCCTCTCACGTCTACTAAAGCTATTCAATTTCCTCAACACAAACAGTCTGCCTCTTATGCCTTCCATGTTCATGGGGACAATTAGTGTTCCCTCTACAGCCTATTGTAGTCTGAAAAACACCAAATCCTAATTACTATTATTGGACCCTGCATCATGTACCGCGTTCTGTTGTAAATAAACCATTTAGACAGCGCATAAAATTACAAAGGCCGTAGTGTTTCCTTGAGAAAAAGTGCAGGCCACAGGATAGGGAGGCATCCTCCGAACACTAAAACAGGATTTAAGATAAGACAGAGATACCCTAAAGGACCTAACCCTTTCATTCATTCACAAAACCGGATGAGAAGAAATAATTTGTGGTGGCTTTCTGATTCCACCCCCCCCTACACACACACACACTCGCTCTCTCTCTCTCCATCTCTTCCTTTCTCTCTCTGAGCATGACTGCCCCCCCCCCACCCCCGCCTCTCCCTGTAGGTTGATTTTGTCAGCATGTCTGTCGTTGGTTCCCACTTATGGTTTCATGTGATTTCCTATCAAGTCCTAACGACATTAAGCTATTTTTATCAATGGCTGCCCGCCTATTGTCCCTTCTAACCTCAAGCCTTCAGTCTCCATTGCAGAGCTGAATGCAGTTCAGTAGTTTATCCTGAGCTTGCAGAAGTAAAACCGGTCATCTGACTCTCTGCCTGTCTGTGAATTAACATTAATATTAGAAGGAGAAACAAAGAGACAAACGAAGGAGACAAAACCATCACTTGACTGCTGCAAACACAGTGAATAATTAATATTAATAAGACCAGATAACCTTTTTTTTTGTAGTGCTTTGCAGTACAGTAATTGCTCTTGAATCTCACCGGATGCAATTGCATCAAACTTCTTATTACCAACTGGAGTCATAAATAGCATTGTTTGAATTTGACAAAGCAAGCAATAATATGCTTTTTAGAATCAAGGTAAATTTTTTTTTTTAAACCTTCACCGGGAGTGGCCTGCCCCATGGCAAAACAACTGTGTTAGAACTTGTCACTCTACCAACTTGGGTTAAGCGTATCGCACCAATGTAAACTGCTCAAGATGAATAAATCCTAGAGACAGAGCCCTGCTTTGAAAAAGGGCATCCATGTGAATGACTGTGATATTTGCTGTTTGAGTCATGCCTGGGTGGTTTCAGAGCTTCTGGAATTTACTTGCAATTCACAGTGTAATTGGATCTCAACGCCTTTTCACACAGTTTGCTACCTTCAGGTGCAACCTGCAAGTTGTTACACTCGAACCTATGAATCTATTAAAGATGCATCAAGATTTATATGACTTGCTGTTAAAGATCCGTGTTGATACAATCCATGTAGTTAGATATTTATTGGTCAAAAACTGGCATACAAAGCCAGCTGTTTTTTTTTTTTTTTAGTTAAATATATTAAACTGTAATACATCAAAGCAATATCACATGAAAGGGAGTGCCGTTGTACTGAATATCAGAACGACTGTGGTTATTATTGTTTGTTTAGTCAACCAGTTATTTTGCTCCTCCAGTAGATATCCTTCCACGCCTGGCGGAACTAGCGTTGAGCTGGCAAACGACAGTTAGCGCCCGACAGTTAGTGTAATTAACAGGGGTGAAAGTAATTTTAGATACTTACCGGTACTATGTAGCCAAAAAGATGAGGAGAATAAACCACGAAGATGGTGAACAGGTCTTGAGAAATCTTCAAAATTTACTTATTTTTACTTAATTCTCTTTAGGACATCAGATGCGTTAAGTTTTCCGGGGTTGAATCCCAAATAGTGTTAAATGGAAAGTTAGTGCCCTAGGGCGTACAGTGCAAGTAACAAGTAGTGACCTTGATTAGCGGTTAGAGAAGAATTAGGGATTCAGCTTTGTTTTAGGAGCTAGTTAGCTTTGTAGTTTGTGTTTGCCATGAACAAAACAGAGGCAATCAGAGGCAATTTGGAAAGTCAATTTAAAGCAATTAAAAAAGCAATTATTATGAGACAAAATATTAAGATGACATAACTTTATCAGATTTGTTTTCTTGCTGAAAGTGCTGCCTTGACTGGCTTTGTAAGTAAGTAATTTTTGTCCCTTTTGTCCCTTTCGAATTGGGTGGGACCATGGCAGGCAGATGACACGATATCAATTCAATTAAATTTTATTGATATAGCACTTTTAACAATGGTCATTGCCTCAAAGCAGCTTCACAAAATGAAAAGAAGAAGATTATGGAGATTATGTGTAGGAGAAAGGGAAAATATATAGTATAGAGCATAGTGCAAACGCATCAGGTGCAAACGTCTATATCACCACTCATCAAATGCCTCTCGGCCAATCAGGTTCCTCAGTTCAAACTAACTGTTGTATAATATTGTATATGCATAAAATGAACAATTACTACAAACATAACAATTTACAGGTAAGGGCTCTCAGCCAAGAACTTTTAATAGTAAATCTATATATAAGTACAGATTTATGTATTCAAATACTGTGCTTACTAATTACGTTTTCGCAAACTATATCTTAGTGTCCTGGAGGTTTTTATTTCTGCATAGTCATTTAACAGGATGCATCTCATCCAAGCAGACATGTTTTTTCTGTGAGGTTTGGATTAAAACCAATTCACACAAAATGAATCATACCTATTTCTGCTTTGATAAAAAGTGAATTGTAATTTCCATCATTGCAAATAAATAAATAAATAAATAAATAACCCATGGGAATGCCTCGTAGACAACCTTTAATTTAGAGAACAGAATGTGATTTAAAGCAATAAGATGCATTTATGTCTTAAGCACAATAGGAAGTGAAGCAATAGGGTGGTTCTTTGAGAAAGTTAATACTCATACATTTCACATACTGTCATTTTGCAGCCTAGCAAAAACAAATGCATAAGAATAAACTCAAGTTGAAAATATATCACCAAAGAAAAAGGTTAGACAGGAAAACAGACCACTTAAAAACCAAATGCATGAATACGTGAATGAAAGAACGATTGATTGAATGTATGAATGAATGAATGAATGAACTGTTCCATTTGGTCCATGGCCACAACTAGCTGGACCTCAGTACTCCCGAAATCTGTTGAGGTTCTTTGCCTGCTTTCTCAGGTTCAAACTCCACCACCACCAAGCTGACACTGTTGGGCCCCTGAGCAAGGCCCTTAACTCTCAACTGCTCCAAATTTACAAAGAGATAAAAATTCATTTTCATTGTGAAGAATATAAAAAAAAAAAAAATGGATATAGATAAGATTTTATGTAAGGAACACTGATATGACTTTAATTTTAAGGCACATAAATAGCAACAAGCTGACGAAATAAATAATATTGTCAATTTCCAATATTAAGAGGCTAATCAACATGTAGCTGTTGTAAGTAGAAGTAGTAGTTGAGTTTATTTTACTCTTTCAGGTTTCTGGAAGAACGCCCCAGTAGCATAACATTGGAAAAAAAAATCAACAGCTGACTTAGGACAATCAGTCGAGATCAAATATTTACTATGAGGGATTCCTACAATGTGGACTTCATTAAAATGTGATCCCTGTTATGGTCCTGATTGGGCCCACTGCATTTCTTTTTTCCGAATATAGAACGTCAGTTGGTCTCGTGACCAAAAGGACAAGTGGAAGCAGTCAGTGGCAAGCATTAACAATTAACAAAAGAAATGATAAGAATAGACCAAACAAACAATAACAAAAGGAGCCCAGTGTGGTTGCAGGCTGCAGTCACATTCCTTAAGGTAAAACCAGGAGGTCGGCTCAAGCAGCTCATTTCCCCAGGTCATCGTCTTTCACAGGGACGCGCCGCATCAGAAGGGCCTCCGCTGGAAATCAGATCCAATCAGATGTTCCCAAGGCTTTGAGAGGGCCGGTAGAAGTCCCCCTATTTGATATTTGATCAGATTTGCCAGGCTCTCTAACCCCCACCACAGCCCAGCCACTCTCTTTTCCCCCTGCTTAATGGGAAGTAAGAGTCAGTAAGCCTTGTGGAATTCAGGACTCCTGTTACATGAGCATGTGCTTGCCGTCTGGACAAGGGCCTTTTTTTTTTTTTTTTTTGCTTGCTTGCTCTCTTTCTCTCTCTCCTCCTCCCCCTTTCTCTTGTCCTCTTTCTTTCTCATGCCTATTTCTCTCTTCTTTTTTATCTGTGCACTTAAGCCAAATGTCACCGCATGCAACTGCATTAATGTGTGGGCCTGGCACATGTCTTGAGAAAAACTGTCTCCTCATTGTATTCACTGCCGTCATATCGCTATTTCCAAAGTGTTACGCCCTCAAGTACCTGGTGGAGCATGTCCCTGGCTTGCAAATGTGAGATGTCTCATAGACTAAATATCTTGTTGAAAAAGATTACATGCCAACGGCATTATTCTCAACTTTGGCTGTTCCAGAAGGAAGGAAAACCGAAAGGTCTTTCCCATTATATAAGTCAGCTGACGATCAACAAACGACTTGAACTCTTCTTGGCTAGATTTTTTATCAAGCTGTCCAAGTAAACACTGTGTCATTTTTTGTACATAAGATTATCTTTCTTTGTATTGGATACTAAAATTCAATACAGTGCATTCATTGTCATAGTTTATAAAAAGGCCCTCAACCCAGTGAAGTTTAGATTTTCTGTGATCGGGACAAAAGCATTTGTAATGTGGTAACCAAACTCTTCCATGGCCAAAACATGAAAACTTCCAGCTGTGGAGCTGAATCCAAAAAGATAGGACAAAGCAGCGTGGTGAAATTAGTATACAACAGGAGCAACAAGTCAGGTTTACTAAGAGTCTATAAAGGTTTTGTGCAGCTACAAAAACATGGCATTTCATTATTGTCCTTGAACTAAAGCTAATTAAAAGTGCCAACCGCTGTCATCGGATGTTCGATGAGCAGCTGATCTGGATCACCGAATGCACTGATTGCGCCAGATATTCATACATATCCCAGCATCCCAGGCCTCGCTTTTTCCTCCACATGTCCCTGATTAGCAAAGTCTTCTCAGGGAATACTGCCTCTGCTCTTCCGACATCTCCACCCATACCAGTGTATGAGGACAACCTGAGGTCCAGGCAGTCCTGTGCTGAAGGATGCATTACATCACATGCAGCCCTGTACAGCACATCCAGACTATGCAGAGCTTCCTTTAGGTCATGTGAGCTACCTTGGCATGAGGCACAAGTTGCAGGTTACCGCTAGCTTGCTCTGGATTAGCCACGGTGACCTCTGTATCCTTTAAGGCCGAGGAATTCATTATTTAATAGACATCCAAGACAAGATCATTAATTCATTTATCTTCACTCTTAAAGCACTTTCCTACGTCTTCCTACATGAGCGATTAAGGACTAAAAGTGGCCTCTGCAAAGCTGAGAATCTCTAGTGTGTAGAAACAAGGGCAGGTTTTACAGTCCATCATAATCATTTTGATAAATGGTGCACCATATCCAAACCCACAACAAACCTTTCACTGTGTGGCCATTTCTGGCTGCCTGTGGGCATAAAGTCTATAATATTGCTGACCCTTCACCTCAGCCCACAAAACCGCTTCCTCCAGCAACACTGTGCCGCTCATTCAGAGTCACTGGACTGTTTCAGCCACAAGTCTGAAGATGTCTCATAAAGGGACAACTGGAGTGAAGCCGTTCATTGCACCAGTTGAATAACTTCCGTTCGCTTCAACTGCAACCAAAGGAGCAGAGTTGAAAGGTCACAGTAGTTTCAGCTCTTCTTCGTGCTTCTCAAAGGTGGAGTGGGTTTAGCACCCTGTGCTGTTATTGGTCTATATGTAAAAATGCACAAATACAAGTCAGAACAAACACGTTCAAGGTAGACTTGTTAGGTAGGTCTTATATATATATATATGTTAAAAAGCAGCTGCCGTCTTCAAAATGCATGCATGGGAACAGTATTTACTCAGAGATGAATGGAGGAGTACAACTCAGTGACAATTACTGGTTGTCTCACTCGGTTGTCTCAGGTTTTTCTCACCGATGTTTGAAGGGGGAACCTGTTTACCTTCATAACCCTCAAGGAAAGGTTTCATTGGTTGACTTATGCCACACTGTATTAGGGGTAAGTGAAGAGTTGAATGATCTGCTTGTGGCACACGTTCGGTGCATGAGAGGGACTGATTCATAAAGCACACCGGACAGAGGAAGGAAGTGTGGCCTCCACCACTGCTACACTTAACTTCCCTTTTCTCTGCTCTGACTGTCAAAAACTCAAAAACGTGTGGAAGTTGAAAAAAAACCCATCAAGTCCCTGTGGTTTACTGACATGTGAATGTCTTCGCTTTGTGGTTTTTAACCAGCGTCTGGTCCAATAACAGATGCAGAAACAGAATCTTTCTCTTTCAGCAGACAACCACATGCTTGCACACACAGCAACACTGCAAGTCCTCTCCTGTTAGAGGCAGGATCTTCTATCGACGATCCAATCACAAAGCACGCGTTTCTGAGAATTCGACCAGTCACGTTACAATTTCTCGGACTGGTCCACCAATCCCTACAGAGTCTCATCCCCACACCCCCCAAGCTTTCACCATTCACAAAAAGCTCAAGGCACCTTTCTCGTGTCTCAATTGTTCTTCAGTGAAACTATTGTGCAATCCTTTTAAAAGAATCAGGAACTGAAAAAGCTAAAATTGCATACACCCAAGAATGCCCTTTTAACTCATTAATTCCTTTGGAAAATGACAGCAGGAAAATTGTATCAGGGTTATGATCCTTATGATCATTTACGAGCCTTTATGCAGCTATAATGTATAAGTATCTTTTCGTTCCCTGTGTTTCCAGGAGAAAAAGCACTAACTGCTAGCGATTTTCCCTGAAATTAACCAAGCCAATGGAGAACATGGGGGGGGGGAAAAGTCTCTGTTTGGCCTTCTTTTGGTAGCATGGGGGTTCCCAAAGTCTTTACAAGATCAGATCTTTCTGCTCGACTACAGTTGAAGTGTGAACCTTCTTCAAATGCGCTATCAGCACTTTTATGCAATTACAGTCAATATTTAAGAAATGCAGAAAAAAAGCCAACTGGACAGTATGGCTGTTTTGTGAGGGTGGATCCTTTAAGGCTCATGAGGGTGGAGGCTTGAGAAAGCAGAACACGCTCTTGGTGGGACATGATCTCAAATCCAGGCACTCAGAAACTCATTCATGGAGGTGCTCAGTGCAGAACACAGATGATGATTTGATGATAATCGCCCCAGTGAGTGAAAACCGATGATCTTTGAGCATTGCTCTAGTGCAGTACAGTGGAAAGCCAATGAATACCATATATCCATGAATGAGTATGTGAACGTCTATCAGAAAAACCTGGAAGAAAGGAAAGCAAAAAGATGTTCCAGCACAACAGGCTGCATTATTAACGGTCTTCCTTCTACTCATATTCTCATTTAACACTGTGTGTTTAAGAAAAGAATGCAACCAACCCAACAACAAATGCCTTCTACCCAATTTGATATGGACTTCATAGGAATCTTTGCAAGTCTGAACGAGTTCAAAGTCTATCTGCGAGAGTTTTTTTTTTTTTAATGTATCCATTGGAAAGTAAACCTCTCTGCTGTGCTAACAAGGCTACATTGGTAAGCTAGCCGGACCACATGCTGTACGCTAGGCCGAGAGCACATGGCTCGGGGGAGCGAGCTTACGTGGGAGCATTACCCCTGCCTAGTGTGTGGGCTGGAAAGTCTTTGTTGTAGATTACTGTCCCATGAGAACCCGGAGCAACAAGCAGGCGGGGAAAGCAGGCTGCATGAGGGAGGGGTGTACTTAGATCGACGTGCATCAAGCCAGGAATGCATGCTGCCCCCTGATACACACACTCAAACACCAAACATGTGCAGATATACACACAAACACCCACAGACACAATACTCAAGAATCATACAGTAAACAACACTGATGAGGGAACAACATCAGAGGACGTCCCTAAACAAAAGGCAGTTATAGGAAGTGTTCCCAGACAGATACCCCTGACCAATTCTTGGAATTCCAGCAGATCTGGATCATGCTTAAGGTAGATTCAGGATGAAAAGAGTTTGGATGAAGCCATCTTGGGTTTCAGCATGAAAACTCCTTGCAGTGAAACAGCTTCCCATTGAGCAAGGCTTTTTCTTTTTACCGATACCATTCATCAGATTTTACAGCTTTTTCCCACTCTCTTGACCTCTGTAAAGTTCCACATCACATGTTTGACACTCCAGGATGCCATGTGTTAGCTAGTCTAGTGTAGGTCCCCGCAGTATCTTGGTGTGTCTTATGAGTCATAAAAGTCATTCTTCTCTGATACATCCCACACAATAATTAGCTTTGTGCTTGTATATCGTGCCTCAGGAATTTTAGAAAACAAGTAGCCATGCAAAGTTGTGTTTGAGTAAGCGATTGCATGTATACACCATAACACCTCAAAACTTTAACATATTACCATTGAATTGTCCCCGAGTAAACAGGGGACAGGAACTTTAGTTATGCCTGCGGGGAGCAAAAGCTAGCCCGTCCGGTCTGAATCGACAGAACAGCAATAGAATTGCTTGCGGCAATAGGAAGGTACATAAGAACACGCAATGCACCACAGTCCACTACGCACAGGGCCCAGCAGGCAATGCCCAGGGCTGCCGACCCGGCCTTCTAACTTCCCAGGACCGAATCTGATCAAGCAGCTATGGATTGCTCCAGGCAAACAAATCCGATGCACGGAGGCCCCGTAATGCAAACCACAGGATCTGCTGCCAATGTCCTGGTGCCAGAAATTACAGCATACCCCCAGAGGGCTTGTAGAAGAATGCCCTGCGCTCGGCCAGCGCTGCCCAGGTGACACAAAAGTAACCTACACAATACTGGACTATATAATAATAATGTCTTGCATTGTTATATTATACGTGTAGTCAAAAAGTAGCAATGTACATGTATAGCCACATATACACACATTGGCTCTTTTGTCTCCCACTGTTACAATTAGCATTACAAGTGGGAGAGCAGGTAAGCAGGTAAAAACAAGGTGTCTTACCTGCTTACCTGTTCACCCACTTGTAATGCTAATTGTAACAGTGGGAGACAAAAGAGCCAAGACCTGAGAAGCTGTCATTCAGGTCTTAAAACACTAAGTCTATGAGCCACATCCCCCCCCCCGCCCCCCCATTTATACATCTTTTTTTCCCCAGCCCTCCCACACGCATGTGTTTCACTAGAGCAGTTGGATTACAAGCACCACCTTGAGGAACTACGTCTGAACTGCGCCTCTTTCTTCATAAACCATATCTCTTTAAACATTTCAGACAATATTAGAAAGGTTAATATTTGGTTGATTTTGGTTTTTACATTCTTGGGTGTGACATTCTACATTATACAGTGAAACACTACTTACCCAACAACATATGAGTTCTCGAAGATAGTTTGCCCTTTTCGATCATGTTATTCCTAAGAAAGACAAAAAAAATGATATATTCAAAATACGCCTTTATCTATGATTATCTATACAAGTGAAGTGATTCAAAACTAAATCGAAATGTATATAATGTTTGATTTCAATGGTGCGAGATAAGCCTGATACAATCATATATGTTAAAATAAAATAAATTTTGGATATATGGAAAGGAACAACTTGAAAAATATCATATTTATTCATAATTGTATGTTTTTAATAGCGTGGAATTGTTACTACAGACAAGTTCTGGATGGGGTGTACAGTAAATGGGCATTATGTTTTGAGATATGTGTTTTTTCTTGTGAAACGTGACAGGGGGTTTACCTCTGTCCATTGCTGATAAGTACAAAATACTTGACACCCAATTCTTCCCCTCCATGGGTGTGTTAGTGCTCCAGAGTGACAATGCAGTAATGGTGATTTGACATTTTGGCAAGTCAAGTTCATGTAAAAGTTTCTAAAAATTAGACATGTCATAATATCTATGTTTCCTTTTGTGATATCAATATTTAAAATACCAAAAAAAATAAAATAAAATTAAGAGCAATTCTTTAAAACAAGTATGCTGAGTGTTTGTTTTATTTTGGACAGCTAAAATTATGACAGAATTAATATACAGAACAAACTACAGAAACAAACACACTTCATCTTCAATAATCCATTATAAAATAAAATGATTAATTAATAAAACGAAATACAATTAAGTAAAAAAAATGGGAGAAAATAATTAAATAAAAAACTGTAATAGCATGGAATTATTTATTTGCAATATTACAGCAAATAATATAATATAATATAATATAATATAATATAATATAATATAATATAATATAATATAATATAATAGTAAGGTCATTGCTGTTGGTATAGCAATTATGGTAGGTATTGTTTTCTGTTATTACAGTTATAATCATGAACTTTATTCTAAATTGCTATTGATCTGTATTAGTTGCAGATCAGATTTGTTTATTTTAACTTCACTATCCATGATCTATGCTGTAGGACAACATTTTAGTTCAAGGACCAACTTTTGAGGGAAAGTCATTGATGACAGAGATAAAGGTCTGTGAACCTAGTTAGTTATTTATATAGTTAAAGGTGCTAGATTACTTTCACATTCACACTGTTCCTCCTTTGATGCATAATAAAAATGGAAGACATTTATGTTAAAAATAATAATTTAAACATTAATAATTTTCAAGTTCTTAGCCCTGCAAAAAATGACAATTTAGTAAGTTCAATTCAATTCGATTTCTTTTGTATAGCACATTTAACGATGGTCATTGTTTCAAAGACAGCTTCAAGACAAGCAAAAGAAAATTATGGAAACACAGAGATAATATGTTAAATAGAATTTCTGAAAATAAGATGACAACAAACCAAATGTAAGATTATTATGCATATTTCTCAGCATATTTTACAAAATTGTTGAACACAACTTTCTTGTTGTGTTGGCGAATAATTTTGCAAGGTTTAGGAATTAATTTCTTGAAATCAGCAGAATTATCTGCGAAGAAAACAACCAATTTTTACTAGAAATAACCTTAACAATTTTATCTGTAGCTTGTTGTAGTTCTTGTTGTAGATAAGTTTATGGAGATCCAAGGATTTTTCACTTGCTAAAATGTCATTTTGCAGTGAACATTAGCAGTTCAGCATGTTTTCGACCAACAGCTAAAGCAAGCCATTGAAGAGCATTTAGCATTATCCTAGCATTCTTTACTTGTTAGTAAGATTAATACCCATGGGAGAACTTGTACCCATGGTGGGCCGAGTATTCCCAAAGGTAGTCTTTTCTTCCTCCTTTATTGTGTCATCGGCTAGCCATCGTGCAACTATAGAGGTCAGCTGTCAGAGGTGAGATGTTCAAAATGTCTCATTAACATTGGGGACATGTAGGGGACAGGGAGGTGACAGAGGTGTAATGACCACCGTGCTTGTTTAGTCTTACTTCAGGTCAAGTCAGGTTTAGGAATCAGACCAGGTGCATTCAAGCATAGACCAGGATGCTGACCTGGGATCAGGACCTCTTTTGCTTTTTCGAAGGTACTGCAGTCGTTTGTCAAAGATGCATATCTAAGCAAGGTTGCCAAATCTCAATTTCTAACAAAAAAACTATTTCTAAAAAAAAAATGTATATCGGCCAAAACGTTTAACATTCGAAAAGAGAGATGCATTTCTCTTTATTTTTATCATTTTCATTAGTGGAAATGAATGAGCTTTTATCCACTCCATAATCCACCTTTCAACAGAAATCACATGTACATCACAGACACGCCGTCTGTCTGCCTTTTTCCTTTGCTTGTAGTAAACTACATTTGTCAAAATTCTTTCGATTTCCTTTTGATTATTTGCTTTCGCATAACATCTTGGAAGCCATGGATTATTTTTAAACCGCACCGATGGACATGTTTTTTTTTTTTTTTTTTCTACCCGCAACCTTGCCCAAAAGAAGTGAAGTGTTAACTGCAAGCCTGGCAACACGGTATTCAAGGCCTACAAAGATGCCGGTTCTCTTTACGCTGGTCTATCCTTCCGTTTACTTGTAGCTGGGTCAACGAGCCAGACAATCGCTCAAACTTTGAAATAATGAAAGGAGAAGAACTGACACAGAGGTGATGAGCGATACCTCACATCATTATTGAGTTGTGTAAATATGACAGTGGATTTTGTTTTCCCCCCTCCAGACCAACTTGTTTCAGGCTTAAATACATTATTAAGAGGCCCCATGGGTACACACCCTATAGTAAAACATTCCTGAATAGACACTGAGAATAGAGCTTTGTTCCTGATAACCATGCGTGCTCAGCTCCATAAAAAGGATAGGTCTCTTTGATATTTTTCTTCCGAAGAATTTTTTTATGACTGGTATACAGTGCAATGAACCGATAAGGACTAACAAGTGCTAACTTATTGCTGTACTGCAAGACTTTGTCTTGGTTATATTATATTCGACGCTCGAACAAATGTTGAATAAGTTGACCTGGAAAAACAAACACCATGTAAGACTCTTACAGTGTTATGTTGACCTACATGAAGTATCTATGGACATTTTCTTGCGTTTCCTCCCCGGCGTTCCTGGGCCAAGTCGTTGGAGGAGACTCCACGCTGTTTACACTTACTCCGTATCCGTTACTCTGACACCTTCAGTAGGAAATGAACCGTAGGTAAATATTGATAAAAAGCACTAACACTAAAAGTTTTGTGTTGTGCCATGTTGGCATCCACCCCTGTTTGAACAGTGTAGGTCAGATGACTAATGGTGTGAAATAAATTGTGAATGAAGGAGGGAGCTACTGATATGAAGAGGGCACCATTCATGCATTGCAGCTCTTTAGGGAAACATGAGCCTAAGCAAAAGGGGGTGGGCTGTTAGGATCCTGCGGCATTGCTGCGGAAGAAAGATGCTGTGAGTCACTCCAGGAAATCTGAAGATCATGTGGGCAAAGCACGAATAAGTGAAGGCCTGACGAATAAGTGAATGAAGACAAGAATGAATGAATGAATGAATGAATGAATGAATGAACGAATATCAATTGACGATTCTCATGAAGCCAAAAATGCCGCTTGGCCATTTCTTTTACTGAGAAACCGTAAAACAGAAACTTGTTCATCTAACCTTTACAAAGCTCTGACACTGGAGACTCCTTCCATCAGTTCTGTAAACACCTCCTAACAAAAAACTCTTAACCAACAGCACGTTTTTTTGTTTGTTTGTTTGTTTGTTTATTACCTTTATATTAAGTAAAATGTAATGCATATATCTGAGGTCTTACTATATAAAAATGATACATATATATATTTTTAAAAAGCACATTAATATAAACCCTAAATTCATATCACTGCCAGAACTATTGTCCGAGCTGCAAATATAGGAAAGTAATCCAGAGCATATGATTCTTTAATTCAATAGCTGTGTTGTATAAATGCCTTTAGAATGCTGATCTCACTCCATGCTGTCATAAATAAATATTTTATGATCGTCCAGTCCAAGTCTGAAGAATAAGTCGGTTTATGGCATGAACATCTGTCTGCATATGGCTGACAGTGTTGCGTTATCCTCTTGTACAGTGTGAAGGAGGTAACCCAATTCCAAGGCCAGCTGTTGCCCAATGGGTGTTCTAGAGCAGGGGGAACATTACTCTTCTCTCTGGCTCCTTCTGTGAGCACTTCTGAGGAATAGTTTATAAAATCCGAGGCAGCGCTTCTACAAACTGGCTCATTCCAGCACTCCTGCCTGACCTCCCCAAATTTAACCTTTGGCCCGGAAGGCCAATATTAACTCTTAGCCAATTGTCTGGGGGCTCCCAACTTCCCCTCCACAGCCCGTGAGAACATTCCAGGACCGGTTGCCAGGCAAGGTTGGGTGTTAGAATGCTGACCTCCAATATGTCCTGGGTTACCCTTGATCTCCTCTCTGATCCAACCCCATCAACCCCCCAAATAACCACCACCACTGCTTAGAGGGGTTACGGCTTACGCTCGGACGCAGCACCTTGAGTCCCTGTCAAAGCACTACTACCTCAAGTTCAATTACTACGAAACACCTGTACTTTGATCAGTTCCTTTGTCAGAAATCACTTTCCAAATACCTATTCCATCTCAAATCTTTTGCAATGTCTTTATGCCACATCTTTTTTCTTAACTATATGGAAAAAAAAAAAAAAAAAAAACTTCTTCGGATTGGTCTTGCATAACTATTTCCAGTTGTGGACAGTCAGCTGATGTGTCTACTTCCATTAGCTCAACTTTCCTTTTGTGCTTGTCTATCTTCTCTTTGGGGTTGAATGATTTTGGGGATCTAGGGCTGGAGGGGTGTTTTTTTTTTTTTTTGTCGAGTCAGTAGTGCATCGGACTGGGAGTGACCTCGAAGAACAAAGGCCAAAGCCGCCGTATCGCTGCGTGGGAGGATGAAAGGCCGGTCGCTATCAGGCCCGAGCTAAGGGCAGCTGCAGTCAGCTGAAAAACAACATGGGCCACAATGTGAGAGGATCAACACAACGCTGTGTGCGCATGTGTGTGTGTGTGTGTGTGTGTGTGTGTGCCAGCAATCAGAGGGCACAGAGCTGCAAGAAAGGAAAATGAATGGTCCTCTGCGAAAGAATGCAAGGTTTTACTCAAAGTGACAGACCTCCTAACAAGCAGCATGTAAGCTGTTTCCCTAATCAAGTTTCCTTAAGCTAAGCAATGTGACTGATATCTGAGGTAAACAATGCAGCTTTGATAAATTAGGGACACTAAATCATCATTAGTCAGGCGCTTAATCAATGATGTCAGGAAAAAGATTAATGATATCAAAAGGATCGAAAGCACAGTTTTGTTTCAAGTCAAGGCCTGGGCATGGTAGGTACGAGTATGAAGAGACTTCCATTTATATACTGAAAATAAAACCCATCCAGTGAACCAGATCCATCAGCACTTTTCACAAGATTCATCTATAAACGTTGTAGTTTGCAGTGCAGGGTCATTTATAGCAGTGTGTAAATGCATCAGCAGCCCTACTGCCATTTGCTTCTTCAACCAAATTATCAACATTTAATGCACTATATGAAGAAACTTTTTTTTAATGTATGTATGTATGTATGTATGTATGTATGTATGTATGTATGTATGTATGTATGTATGTATGTACGAATGTCTGTATATTTTCCTGTATCCTAAAGCCATCCATTGCATCTCTCAAAACTGCTGAACCAAGAGCAAACAAAGCCACAAGCCCCAAATCTCATGACTCGTCAATCAATGACTTTCTTCACACTGCGCTACATATGTAGTTTGTCACTTACACTAGAATGACCTCTGCTTCCAAACAGCATGAACACATTCATACTCTTTTGTAGAGGTTAGTTAATGATAAATGTGCAGAGGCATGGGAAAGGGGACTTGCTTATCACTTTCACAGGTTAACAATGTCTTGGGTGTAACGTGTCCCGTTATGAGAAATACTGAAACTAAAAGTATAATGAGAATCTAATGGCCTTGACACTGGATAACACATTCATTCAAAAGAATTATCCTTAAATTATTAAAGCTGATCGCAGATATAAATACAGTTTATGAGACATTGCAGGAGTGGTTTTTATGTATGTGTATGTGTGTGTATGTGTGTGTGTGTGTGTGTGTGTGTGTGTTTTTTTTTTTTTTTTCATTTTTATGGGGTATACACCCAAAAATGATACACAAGTGAAGCAGCATTCAAAATCTACAAATAACAGTCTACAAATAGGTCGACCGAGTCAGCTTTCTGCCCTAAATACGACCTTTGTGAATAATTCACTGTTACAAAACATTACTCACTAACCTTGATGGTCTCTTGAGAAGAACCAAAAGTATGACTCTTTTCATTCCTTAATAGCCACACTGGCATGTTCACACTTTCCTCTATGAGTCACACAGGAATCTAACATAGTTTCATGAAACAATGCCTTGAAACATTAACTCTAAATATTGCACAAAAGCTTTTTATTGGCTTGGCTCATGAGAAAATCCCTTTCAGCCTTTTTTTTTTTTTTCATCCAAATGATCCAGGCTGCTATTTTTGATAGTTGAGGGTCACTCGGGCAAGTAGTATGAAGGGCTCTCCATTCTTCCTTCTGTTGTGCGATTCTAGCTATCTGCATCCCACCTGGAAGGGCTACAAAGAGGTACAATGAGCACTAAGGGCTTTCCAAGGCTCTCCGGTCAGCAGCGGTCGATCAAAGGGGAACAACCGGCAGGCCATGAGAAGCTAAGGCCGTTCCGATTAAAAGCGTTCGGAAGAGGCATCCTGAGTCAGCAGGTTTGGACCACTTGATTCGTCACTGTAACAAAGACTAGAAATTGATAACAGGGAAGATAAAGAAGGGGTAGGCGTGGTCTTGGTTTGGGGCAATGACCAAACTTCATTGGATCCTGGGGTCTGGTCATGGCATCATGTTTTTCTGATCAGCATGAATCTTTTTGTACTATTCAATATACCTGTCAAAATCTAAAGGCATGCCACAGTCCAATCCAGAGCCTCCGAGAAGAATTCCTATGACTTGTTATAAGCCAGGTGAAGTTTTTATATCTAATGATTGGCTTGGGATTAAAGAAATATTGAATGAACTTCTCAGCTTTTGTCATTGTAACAGCCCATTAGAAAAAGTCTTCAAAAATGAATGGATGGATGAATTAATACTTTTTAATTTTCTTAGCATGTCTGCATATCAGGGACTACCAACATCATATACGTTCTTTTTTTTTTTTTTAAAGATAAATAATAAATAGTTATGGCAACATTTGTAAACAACGTTCAAACTATATACAGTATGTCTCTTAATAGCTGTAACTGCCTTCATGTAAACGCTCATTTTTAACCAGGGGATCCTCAGAGAAATACTCTCACATTACTTCCCATGGTTTGTCAAGACCCAGATGGAAATAGCTCTGAAACTTTTCACATCAACAGGGTTAGGATCAGTTAAATGGGCAGGTCCTTGAAATGCACAAAGCGCTGTCTCCGTCCCGTCCGTACTGTATGTCTCCTATTTTACATGGAGTTTTGATTCTGATCTCTCAAATATACAGTAAATATCTGAAAAAGGGCAAGGGGCATCAAAACTTTTTTTTATTATTTATTTTTATTTTTGCATGTATGCATGCATGAATTGTGAGATTGTAGAAGGGTCAACATTTGTTTCATCACATGCAGTGGTGACACTGGAGCCACTAGAAAACATGAGTGCTTTCTCAACCAAAGCAGCGGTCAGACCAAATGCAAATGACAGAAAAATCCAATTTGTTGAAAGGAAAAAGAGGCAGGGCCTGAAGGGCGTGCATTTGTTTCTGGTAGTGTGGTAAAGTTATTGTTTAAGTGAAATTTGACCTTTGAATACATGAACTATAGACTTGTAAGACCAATAGAAAACAAGTTTTTGAGGCTGTGGTGGAAGACAATAGACAGGTTTCTTATTATTAGTGCTGGCATACAGTTAGTACGAGTGAGAACTTGTAGGTTGTGAAGTGGATAAAACATGGATGTCTTCATGGAAGTGTGTCTTCTTTGTCCTGTCAGAGCACAGAAAACTCACAAACATCTACTTTAAACACATTTAAACACATTGGCTACTGGTACTCTTACAAGAACTTCATGTATTCATGCAAGGTTTTGGATTGAAATTGCAGCCAATAGTGTTAGGAACAAGCCAGGAAAAGCCTGGAGTCTATTCCAGGAGATGAGGTGGGGTCCACCCTGGACATGGAAAAGTCACACAAAAATGTCGTGTCACAAAAAAAAGTCATTTTGTCACCCACTTGACACTTGTATATCTACATGAATAAAAGAAAGGTTTTTGTCTGTACATTGGTCATAACTCGCTCATTCACTGATATCTTTACATTTCTTACATTGGAGGACCCGAAACCAGTCTCAGAAATATTTTTCTGTATGTATGTCTGGAATACATACAAGTTAAATCTGCACCATAAATGAAAACAAAACCTTGAGTAGAAGGGAAGTTATGAG
>JAAGKR010000398.1:0-63055 GCA_011419295.1 Clarias macrocephalus
AATACAAATCTCCCAGTGTTTACTTGAGGCTCATGTACCAGGACACAAACAACATTAAAATAATTTGTATTCATTTGATCATAAAGATAAAGGGAATGTTTCTGAATGATAGTTAAAAAGCAATATATTGAATAGGAACCTATAGCACCTTCTTATTCATAATCAACAAGTTTGGAAGAAAAACTTTAACATGGTTAAAACCGATGCACCTGGATAATGTTTGTAAATGATTTTCTTTCCAATAAATCCTGAACCCCTGTGCTGCTGATCCCGTAGGATCTACATACCGGACTTTATTCTATATATAAACAAAACATTTCATTTAACTGCTGTCCATTTTCGCTTGCGTTGAAGCAGTTGCAGGTCTTGATCCCTCAAATCTCTGAGCTGCGATGGTGGCCTGTTGGGACATACTCCTCTTTACGATGTCTCCTTTCCTCCACAGTGTGATTTCCTTCAGTGGGAAAACAAATTGAACAGATTTGACCATTTGCACTGCAAACAATCTATAGATGTAAAAAAAAAATATATATATATATAAAATGTAAGAAGCATGAAGGATACTGCACCTGCTGTTTGAAGTAGCGTCTCTCCTCCTCGTCAATCAGGACTAGGTTGAGATAATATCGCACTGAGAACTTCTTATTGATATCTCTCATGGTGGGTGTCACCTCATAGCCCGAGAGAAATAACCGGATGGGGATTGATTCACCTAAATGATACAGAGATACAGATACGTCAAGAGTTTTTAAAAAATACTATAGCTATTCAAACTGTTCCGGGGGGGGCAACAAATGTGTAGGCAGTCTGGGAAAGACATCGTAAATATATTTAATTAAAATGCTTTTATATACTTTTCACACCACTAATGAGTGGTTCATGCATTACAGCATTGTGTTGTCTTGTTAGCATAACATCTCAAGGCTCAGTGGTTGAATGTTTTTAGGATTTATAGTGCATCTCTATAAATTAGAATAAATGTAGCAACTTTTTTTTAAACCTAATTTATAAAAAATAAAAAAAGTTAGTCATCATAAACATCTAGTATGTAGAATATTTCCTATATCCAAAAATATATATATATATACTGACTAATTGTGATTCCAACTTCTCTGTTTACATGAACATTGATCTGATAAGATGTGCGTTGGCAAGCATAAAGCATTTAAACAGAGTAGAACTTTTTATTTGATATATGCAAAGTGGATCTGCCCTAGGACAGGCTTCCCTTGATTTGGTTGCATGTGTAATATGAGCCAGTCAGTGAACTTTCCTTGGCCAAAGACCCAATGGATGAAATTAAATGTAAAGATTGCTCTCAATGAGTTTACTGATCAGGAATGAAACCTTCCTAAACAGAAGTTAAACTCCCTTTTCAGAAACTCATTGCATCACCTAATGTCCCCATCACCTAAGGTTCAGCTGTTCTGTTTGAGGTGTTTACAGGATGCATTTTTATCTTATCTGATTGAGCGATTATTCCATTGTGAGTAGAGTATTATGGTCCATGTAAACACAGCTATTGTAATCAGCAGATGAGCTGATTGCATTTTGGAAATGATCCAAAAAGATCACAAATAGTTTTTCTTCAATAACTTCCTTCATCTTTAAAATTCAGTTGCTTGAATATATTTTAAGGGTATTTTGGCATACATAAGTTTGACTTGTGAGTGGTATAGCCATGTCGGTTTACTTTGGTGTCAAGTTCAACTTGTTAATCTTCATAGCCCCTCTTCCTGCAAAGACAGAACCAGTTTAACACCCCCCTCCAAAAATAAAAAAAAGTTAGCCTGCATCAAGCAAAGAAAACCGCTAAGATTATTGGAATTGGGTTAGGAACCGTCTAACATTATTAAAACCTGGAGGGAGAAATGTGGTCAGAAAATATTTCATAATCTTAAAGCACTTAAATGCTTTTACTTTCACTATTAACCATAATAATGATAATTGCAACTTCATCAAGCATTTAAGTGCAAACAGTTTAGTCCCAATCCTGAAAGTTCTCTGTGGCCATAATAAAACCACTTGTTAGTGAGAATAATCAGACAAGACCCTATACCATGGGTTCATCGGGGTAAGAAGTAAGCTGTGTGAAGTGATGCACCCAACATGCACCCTCTGTCCAAGTCTTTGAAGGCAGTGTTATGAATTGGGGGTTGCTTCAGTTGGGCAAATCTAGGCTCAGCAAAGTTCTGAGGCATTAAAATGAATTCAGCCAACGACCTGAATGACCAGATTATCACATCTATGCATTTTTTTGCCTTCCCTGATGGCACAGGCATATTCCATGAATCAAATTGTAAATCAGTGATTCTGGGAGAATGAGGAATCATTTTCACACATGAAATGGCCACCACATTGCACACAGTAACCAAAACCAAAGTTAGTGTGTGCAACTTTTTTGGTTAGGCAGTGTATAATGAGCTGCTGCACCACAGTGAGAATAGAATGTTTAACTGCAAATTTCTCCTTTTCTTTTTTCCCTTTGAAAGAGAAACTTTCAGTAGTAGAGTTGCACTATACTATAGTATAGTATACTATACTATACTAGTACTGTAGATTAGTACAAAAGCTCCAAGTTTTATCCTATAAAGGACTTTACCTTCCAGGCCACCACTTACTACCATTAAAAAATATATATATATATATTGAACATAGGGTTAAAACACCTTTGCTTTACCTCTCGCTGGTGCTCCATCCATAATCTCGTATTTGGCGATGGTTTCGTTTTCGTGATATACGCTGGGTCCTGTGCCTGTTGTCTCTCGCTTTATTATATCAATCTCCATGTGCTTTATTTTTATCCTCACAAGAAGGAAGTAGATCTTCCCCACAATCACATCCCTTAAGTGATATCTATGAAAAGAAAAAGAAAAGTGGGGCTTTCAGGACCCTGATCATCACTAAAAGATATCAACAGCTCTAACCTGCTGTAAAAATATAAAAATATCAATTCAAATCTGTAATGGTAAAATGGCATACTTACTTGGATTTGTTATACTCAAACTCAATGTGCAGACAGTCTTCAATGCCAACCTCCATCTTAATGGAGGAGTTTAACTCAGGATAAGAAGACAGCGTGTGCACTACGACATCCAGTTCCTTGGTGATGTTGGTCAGTCTACGGCTTATAGTCGCACGGAGGAAGTATCTGCACAACACAGACAGTAATGCAGGAATAGACAAAATCCTCATCGTGGAAGGTCAGACATGATCCAGTTCTGCATCACAACTACAGCAAGAGCAGGAATGACTTTCCCATGGCAAATCTGACTGTCAGAAAACACTGAAACTGGAGACTCATTCCAAAAATGCTAAATACACATCTCCAGCTTACATTACAGTTACTGATATACAGGGTGAGAAAGCAGTTTAACTCAAATCTCCAACTCCATTGTTCCAAGTCACAGATGACCCTTATATCCAACTCCCAATCCCTGATCGCCAGTGTCCCCCCCAATCTCCGATCCATCTCTGTGCCCTTCACACACAATGGCTGAAAGGAGTGTGTAAAGGTGTGTGTGTGTGTGGTTTACCTTAGTTTCACGTTCTGGCCTGTGTACGCCTCATATGGCTTCTCGACATGAGAAAACTCGAAGTTGAAAGACTGCGAGTTGGAAAGTTCTCCAGGCCGGGCCAGATCCTTAACCAGGGAGACAAACTCATTGTGGTTGCCTCTGTCATAGTACAGCTCTACACAAACACACACACACACACAGTTACAAATAGTCACACAAGCAAAACACATTAACAGAAAAGTGTGTGGAGAGAAAAGAGGAGGAGATCTCTCACCGATCTGACCCAGGAACTCGATCTTGATGCCATAATGCTCGAGTCTCTTGCCCGGGTTTTTCAGTGTGATGTTGACTTTTCCGCTCACTGTCTCGCCGTCATAGAAGAGGAAATACTTGTCCTTTTTGCCATCTTCGCTCTTGTGCTCGACTTTCTTCCTTGTCTCGGCGTCGTTCAGCACTATGTCGAGGTCTGCGCTTTGGCCAAAGCCGAAAAAGCTCATCTCTCTCTCACTCTCTCTCTGCGGGTATCTTGCGAAACACTTGTAGCACGGAAGTTCTGACTAGCTGAAAGTAAACAAAAACACAGGTTACACTTATACAGACGAGTTTAAAACACTGCGCGCAAACAAACACACAAATAACCGAATGTGTGTTTTATATATTTATATATCAGGACAGGGGTTAACTCAAGTCTGAATTAACGTCAAATCACAACGTACTTTGGTTAGCGAGCTGGGTAGCAGACATTAAGAGCTTTTATGCAATTTCAGATGCTGAGAATGACATTATTTATAATAATAATAATAGTAGTAATCTTAATAATACCTGTGTAGCAAAACGTTTTTCATTTCTTCTCAAGCGTCGGTTGTTGTAAAGAAGTGCAACTACCTATTTCGCAGGCTGAATCCCAAATGAATCCGTATAGGGTGAATTGTGCACTACTTAGGGTTACAGAAGAGGTTGTGACAGGTACTTTGTAGCGCACTTCTACAAAAGATCACTAAAGATCAGTTTGGAGTTTGACCCTTCTGTTAGACACTTCCGGGAAACGTTGACGTTGGTGCGACAATTCAGAATAAAAGTCTCAGGGTGGGTTCAGAGTAATAAAAAGTAATAAAAAGTAATAAAACTTTTCTTTCTTTTTATATTTGAGTAACAGTTTAATTCTGAGGCAGCACGGTGGCTTAGTGGTTAGCACTGTCGCCTCATACCTCCAAGGTAGACAGCTGGATTCCTGCCTCGGGGTCTGTGTTCATGGAGTTCTCCCCAAGCTTGGTGGGTTTCCTCTGGGTACTCCGGTTTCCTCCCACAGTCCACAAAGACATGCAGATTACAATACTATTAATACTGTTCAAATCTTACATCAGATGTATGTTACAACTGTTTATTATTATTATTATTATTATTCCTTATTTTACTTACTTATTTGGCTTACTTATTATAACCCCCAACACACACACACACTCTCTCTCTCTCTCTCTTTACATCTCTTTAACCATAGTTAAGAACTGAACTAATAACAGAGGCTGAAACATGACATGACATGTTCCATAACATGTTCTATAACAACATCTTTATTAAATAAAACAAATAGAATCGCTAAAACTCTAACAATGTACAGAAATTGTCACTTCTTTCAAACTCCTGAGTAATGTTGTCATCTAATTTACAGAAAATAAGTAAATTGTAACTTGACAATGGTTGAATACTGTTCAAATCTTACATCTGAAGTACGTTACATATGTTTCTTTTTTTTATTTATTCTACAAACACCACATAAAATAACAATCTGACAAATTAAAAACGACAGGACGACAGGGGAGCTTCTCATTTTCTCATGTAAATGAGAAAAAATATTTCATTATACTTGGAATGTCAGATATTTTATATATATATTTGGATATATGGATATATAACTATATATTAATTTCAGATAAATAATGTATACCTGAAATTGCTATTTAAATCAAAAGACTAATTAATAAGTATTTATAATTATGGAATAACTGGAATTATATTGGCCAGAATGCACCTTCTTAAATCATACATATGAATTAAGCTTGACTACACCAACACTGACAATGAACTGGCACACTGTAATAAGGGGAACGAATATCCAAACAGACTCAATGACTTGTTATTTTTATAAGATACACTAAAATAATTTCTGTATCAAACAGGCAGTTGTGGTGAGGTTAAATACTGTATACATATACATGTTAATATTTTCATTAACCCATTGTTACTGTTTTTTGAGTAATTCATCTTGCACAGTTCTGCTTAGCCATGCAAAATCAAACATCTCCAACGTAAAACCCAAATATTATTCAAATCAATACTAGCACAGTTCACATTCCGGTACTGTCGATTTGGCGCAAACATTGAGTAATATTTAATTTCTAATATAAGTTACTTCACTGCATTGTCTTAACCTCAGTCCTTATTCAGTCCTTCTTATACACGTTGCATTATTTTTTTTTACAGCATTCAGAATAACAGTCAGTCATGCTGCCTGTAAGACAGTGGGACATGCCATCATGGAAGACAATTTGTCAAAACTCAAAAAACTGTAAAATACAAAAATATGTATTACTGTAATACATATTTATACGTTTTAACAGTCTGGGTTAGCCTCTTTGCAATAGAAAGCTATTTTAAAACCAGCCAGGAAAAATTATTTTGCAATGGTGAAGTGAATGGATAATGGGCTTAGATTTGACAAAGAAGATCTGGAAATCTGAAAAATTGTAAATAGTGTAATAGGATTTTTTTAAATTGGTCATGGCCCACAATCTTAACAGCAATTCCTTTTGACTTTGCTACAACTAAATAACTCAGACATAAACATTAACACGGCTACTGAACAAAGCAGGACAATTTGTCCAAAATATAATAACATAAAACAATTTAAAAAATCACAGAAGGTCACTTATAGAGAAAAAGTGTGAGAAAGAGCGAGAAAGCGCTCTGAAAGGATCTATAAATATCCTCCGTAAATATATAATGTATATCTATTAAATGAAAGAAAAACCAGAAAGTTGTCAACAACCAGGTCTAACGACGTTGATTTAACCCTGATTAAAGGATTAACAATGTTGAACAATCTGAACTGTGAATCTGAACTGTTAAACCTTTGCAATGTACTTTACAATAGGGATGGAAATCATCAAGGACCAGTATGATATTATCACAATATCTAGGTGCCGATTCGAGTTGTATTGTGAATCTGTTAGTATGACAAATTAATATAAATATGATTTTAGATTATGTCGCAATTATAATAATTCACTCCTATCACACAGGATGGTTTGCTGCCTGCCAACGTGTGAATAGTTTAGAGCATGGCACCTGTAGGATTATAGCAACACCTCAAATGCAAACATACATGAATACTTGAGTTGTCACACAAAAGACTTACCACACATAACTTAATAATTTTTCCCCTCTCTACATTACAACGAAAATAATTTCCACTGAAACACTGACAAGTAACATCCCACAACTCAGCCTCATTTAGAGTCAAAACTGTCAAATCAGAGTTTCTGAACTCAAGAATACTGTACTTATCCCAGTGACTGACTGACCCCTGCTATATGCTGCTCCAACTGATTATACATAGCAGAATGTATACACCATTTCAGTGTACAACCAGCAAAATTAGCTACTTTGCACTTTCCTGGACCATACATATGAACCATCTCATGGTGAAGTATAATGTTCTGGACAGGTTTTGCCTTTGGAAATCAAAACTTGTAAGTAAAAACAATGTGAAATGCATAAAAATCTTTCTTACATTTCCTTTTGGAAACTGTCAAAAGGATACTTGCAATCAGTTCTGTAACATATGAGGAATAAAATTTTCCCAGAGAGTTGTAATACTGTAATACTTGTCTGTAAAATACTGTCATGTCTGTTAATAGCTTTGGCAAAGAAGATCATGTTTATGCACCTTAGAAGAAAATTCACATTGTGAGAGTTCATATTTGTGGCACACAGTTCAGCTGCATCGCCTTTATCTTCGTCTTCTCTTGGTCATATGACAAAAGAGGATTTGTGCCGGAAATGTCCCTGTTAAAAAAAAAAGTTTTTATTATTCATTAAAATCAAATTATTAATACTGTAATAACCTTAATGCAAACAAAACCAGAAAATACTCACCTCATCCGCACTGACGCAGTCCCTTCTGCTGTCATATTGAGGAACTTTATAACTAAAAGGAACAGTGTAGTATTACAGACACTCATTATTCCATGGAAGAAACACTGAGCTGGTTGTATTTAGCAGTGTACCAGTGTTACACTGTGCTGACCTTTTGAATACTTTTGATCCCACAGATCTACACCAATACTCACTCGTTTTCTGTACCATCCCTGCAGGAACAGTAGCCATGTTTTTGAGCCAGACAGAGTCCCACTGTTAAAAGGATGAATGCAATCACTCCTGCTACAATCTTTAAGAGCAACATACCGATGTCAAAATCATCTGTAGAGAAAAGGAAAGTGTACTAAGTTTTTTGTATTTGAGCTGCATGTTGAGGAACTAGTTTCTCCTCGCCCAGCAGTAATTTTTGGTTGTGAAATGCTGTGATGACATTAACTTGGCAGCGTTATGGACGTTGGGACAATGTTGTTATTGGGCTGTTTTTGAAAGTTATTTCAAATTAAAATGATAAAATTGTATGAAATACAGAATGAAATGAATGAAATGACAGAACAACGCTGATTGCATGATGATGGGATAATGTTAAATTAATGCACCAAACACAATGTTGCAAAAATGATTTCAATACCAAATTTTACCAAATATGGTTTGATAACCTCAAGAAAAGTAAGAACACTGTATTCGTACCACAATCACCATATTACAGTCGAGTAATTCGGGAGTTAACATTTAAGCACTTGGCAGATGCCCTTATCCAGAGCAACTTACATTTATCTCATTATACATCTGAGCAGTTGAGGGTTAAGGGCCTTGCTTAAGGGCCCAACAGAGACAACTTGGTGGTCGTGGGATTTGAACCTAAGACCTTCCAAGTCGTAGTCCAATGTCTTACCCTCTGAGCGACCCCTGACATCTGTTGAAAATGCAACTCACAGACATTTCTGAAAGAAATTTAAACAGAGAGGTAACATTCCACACTAAGAGGTGCATGACATGAGATACACATACTGTATGTGGGAAGCAGTTGTGTCTGGCCCAAATTCTGTTTGGAATTATAAAGGTACTGTGAATACAGCCAGATTTGTCCGAATGGATGTTAATACACATTGAGATTATATTTGCAACACTGTGTCTGGGTCATTGGGTTATCTTAACACCATTTTATCAAAGTCATTCTAACTTTCCCAAACAACATTGTCCCAACCATGACTGTCATCACATCATTATGACCACGTCATTCAACCTTGGGGTTTCTGCAGGGAACGTTGCTCATGATGTTATAGTATGTGTGGCTAGTTGTTACTTGACATTACTTACAGACTTCCATGAGTTGCGATGCGCATTTTGCATAACCTGCATCATTTCTGGCCTGGCAGTGGTACTCCCCTGCATCTTCTTTCCTCACTATTCTGAATTTCTGAAAAGAATAATACATACTATTTAATATTTATACAAATTAAACTAACCTTGTGTATTTAATCACTTGCTAAATATCATAATTTCATTGTAAGGTTCTTGTAAGCCTGTTTAATGTTTATTTTTTTCTCATTTTGTGTGGCATTCATGGAAAACACAGCAAACAGATGTTAACTACATGCAGTTTTATAATTTATGTTTATTTTAACAAACTAGATTGCTTCTCCATTCACCATGACACAATGTGCGAGTTCTTATGTGAGTTATATGACATTTGTTTTACCTGTTTTATAGTGTTTTATATTTTTTATATTTTATTTTTGTTTAAGCAAAAATTATAACTTAGACTAGTGTACTCTGGCCTGGTCATGTCTGATAATCCTATATAATCTAAAGGTGGTGTAATAGCGTGCAGTAGTGCTAAATTCATGCAGACATAGATTCTAATATTTTAGTTCATTGTTCACTAGAATGCACCTTAGTTGGGGTGTCTTAATAGTAGAAAATGCTTACTAACTCGAAGTATCAGACATCGATTATTTTTTTATGTACAGTGGAACCTTGGTTTGTGAGTACATTGGTCTGCGAGTGTTTCGCCAGACGAGCAAAACTTTTAAATAAATTTTAACTTGGTAAACGAGCAAGGTCTTGAAATACGAGCAGTATTGTCTCTCTATAGTATCTCCCATGCCCAGTCTCAGTGCGTGTACGTCACTCGTATAGTCAACATCCGTATGCACATATACTGTTTACTATAATACTGTGACCATGTGTGAGCGCGTAAAGCATTTTTTTATTTTTTGTTTGTATCTTTGTGCAGGTACATGGTTGTGTGAGTGAGAGTCTCTATCGGTAAACTGGTGCATGTGTGCGTGTGTGTGTGAAAGGCATCCCAAACAGCAGAACTCCCCTCTCTCTGGCCTTAATCACTACGTCCATGATTCTTTTCAAAGGTTAAGTGCAGGTTAATTTGTTTTATTTTTACTTCATATTTTGTATTAATAATTTTTTATATGAATATTTTTGGATTATGGAATGAATCATCAGTTTCCATTATTTCTTATGGTGAAATTCATTTTGATATACAGTACGAGTGCTTTGATATACAAGCACACTTCCAGAACGAATTATGCTCGTAATCCAAGGTTTAACTATATATGTGATACAGAGCCAAGGTTGTACTGACAGCTGCAATCATTATACAACTGACAATTAGGTTTGAGATAGTAACAAATCCACAAGCAGTGTGTAAAAATATAAGTTACTTGTAACTTTTTTTCCTCAACAAGCATTTCTAATGAGAAATAGTATTACTAGCACTGGTTTTGCTACATTTGGAAGCCATGATGAATTTTAATATCTATGAAAGTAATATTTATCACAGAAAGTTAAACAGCAAGTTCAGTCTTTATTCAGCACATATACATTACAGCACAGTGAAATTCTTTATTCTTTGCATGTACTAGCCCTTTTTAGTAGGCTGAGGTCAGAGCCCAGGGTCAGCCATTATACGGTGTCCCTTGAGCGGACAGGGTTAAGGGCCTTGTTCATGGGCCCACTAGTGGCAACCAGGCAGAGCTGGAGTTCAAACCGCCAACCTTTTGATCAGTAACTCAGACCCTTAACACAACTGCCCGAAATCAAGCAGTTTTGCAGATGCAAAGCTCACAAAAATAAGGTAAGCTCAATAATGTTCTCTTCCACAGAAATCTTTAGTAAAAGGCGAAAGATGTATGTGTGATTGAAGAGAAACCTGAGCGAAAATACTATAAGACTTAGAAGCGTAGCCACTTTGTGAAGAATAGAGATACATGCTTTAGCCATCTATTACATTAGGCACATCAGGATACATCTGCTACACCCCATCTCCAATCAAGGTTGGATTTAACTTAATGAATTTCTTGCCAATACGATTCTTTTTTTAAAAACAAAAAACAAAATAAAATTTTTCAGTCAAATTTTTATTTGTTCCCTTTATTTGTTGCCCTTAATATCAATTATTAAAAATAATTGTTAATACTGTTTATAAAAAAAAAGTTTAATACTTGTATCAATGGCATTAAATAAAGATATTTTGGCAAGTTTTATTTTTGTTTTGGTAGTATTTACAATTCAATATCTTCTTAACGATGAACATGTTGCATACTAAATTGTGGAATGATGAAACAGCATAGGCTCTATTGCAGCTGCCTTTAGTAAGCTATTGCTGCCTCTTCCTGGACATCTGATGTCAAATTTATACAGTAGATGAGCCTGTATTTAGAGCATAATAAAATATTGCCTTACTTCTAAAATCTAATTATATAATTTAGCACAACCCAAGAAGCAGTTACAGCGTGTTCACCTGTCTCTACTTACCAGTGACCCAGTCTCAGCATTCATGACATATGAAGAGTTGTAGAAGCGAACGCTGGTTTTGGGGTCCTCGGGCAGCTCCTCGTTGTTGCGAAACCACTGGTACTGAGACAGAGGGTAGCCCTCACTCTCCATACACCGTAGCTCTGTAGGCAATCCTGCAGTGACCGAATTTGGAACGCTGCACCGTGGCACCACTGGCTTCACTGAAAGCAAAACAAAATCAGAGCAGAACTTTTTCTTTGAAAAAGCAGTGTATAAGAGTATGGGCATTTAGATTTTAAAAAATTACTAATAAGTATATTCAAGTACCTCTTACAGTCAGACTTATGAGGATTTCATCAAAGGGTTTCTGGTCTTCAATGGCAACCACCTCACAGCGATACATTGCACTGTCTGATCTGCTGACATTCAGGATCCGGAGGTTTGCAGGTTCACTCATCTCTGCCCTATTCTCCAAATCCCCTGCCATAGGAAGCATACTGCATATTGTTCTCTGCTCTGGTTTCACCACTAATATTTAATAGCTAGCTTTTACATCCAGGATAGTGAACAGTGAAATATCATGGGTTGAATACTGTACATGGATGCATTACCCGATATTTTGTTTTGGAAATATACATAGCTGGGAACCCCATTTTTGATTTTCTTCCATTCAATTCTAGGGTTGCTTGTGGATATAGATTCTATCAAGCAGGTCAATTTGATTGCTTTAAAAGAAAAGAAAAACATTTGTCAAATAACAAATGATTGGAGAGATTAATGTAGTCTTAAAAATTTCTGAGCTTTAACTTACGCTCAAATTCATTGGCCCACACATCTTTTTCTGCAGTTTTGAGAATTACAGCAAATGTCACACAACCTAGAAAAAAAAAATATATATATATATTTTAATTCACAATTTTACCAGCCGCGAACAGTGAAGAAAATGCTTTAAACACCACTGACAAAGCCAACACACCAGCATTACGTTGTACCCCCAGACCCACCACATCCAAAGAACAACATTCCCACACACAACTCTTATAACAAATTCCTCTGTGGTGTAGGTGGAAGCTTGTCTGAGACAACAGCTGTTGGCTGTGAAGGAAGTGACAGTCTGGTGCTATGAAGAGGTGAGGATCAGCTGCTCCCATGCTTCAGAGTGCAGACTGATGACCATGCCTTTATCGTGTAGTGGCTTGACTAGATCATCATTCTGGTTGACACTTTTATTCCAAGTGCCATTCGAGAGCGCTTAGCTGCTAATGGTTACAGGTCTTTAAAGATCGAACTATGGACCATGGAAGGGTTGGTACTTGAAATTTGCAACATTCCAGTAAGCCAAAGCTTTAACCAGTAAAACAGAACATAGGTTGTTACTGTTGATGCTGCCAGTAACATTTGGTTGGTTGCATCATTCTAGGCTCTAGTATCTTGCCAGCACATCATGGGATACCTTTAAGGTGTGAGTTTAACCTGCACAGCCTGGCAGGGACAAAGGAGACATATGGAGCAACCATGGATACGAGTGTATGCCCTGCACTGACGCAACAACATTCGCATGTTTGGCATAAAACGATCATTTCCTGGGCCACTATCTGGTATGCTGATAGGAATACTGATGGCACCAGTGGCAGATCAGTGACAGTTCTTTCTGGTCTTTTATGCTTTTCTGATAAACAAGAATAATTAATATACCAAAAAAAAAATTCCCTTGAGGTAAACATGGCTATATGTGTCAACTATCAACATGATATTTTAGACAGTGCAAAAGAAACAGACACAAAAGCATGACAGAGCATACAGTAGCTTACTCCAAAAAAAGGAAAGTAGACTATGAAACCTGAAATTTTGAAGATGAATGGAAATATCAATCTATTTTTGTCTCATATGTTCCGAAATGTTTCATTGGTGATAATAAAAGGCAATAATGTAAAGCCCCACTATGAGAGAAAAAAAAACAAGTAGTTAGAGCAAACACATCCCCAGACACAGAGCTCATAAAAAATAAGTTTGGACAAACATTTTATAATAATTTTTTCAACACTGTGAGCGGTATGTAACTGGTCCATTAAGAAACATGTCATATGCTGTCTCTGCATGTTAGTGCTACTTTGCGCTTCTTTTAGTAACAGTGAAGATTTGCTCTTACAGCACCACAGATCATGTGTAGATTCATACACTTCCCCACCACGCAAAGTGAAACCAACGATAAACAGATTGCATTCATGAAGCAGTGGGCATCATCCATGTCACACACATTAAAATAATAATATTTATATATACATTTGATGTATTTATATTCAATTATTTGATTGTGCATAACTGTTTAGTTTTTTTCCAGATTCTCTGTTATACGCAGCACTTCATCACTTTATTAACACAACATACCGCTGTATTTAACACTCCTCAGGGGAACGTTTGGAAAACTGACAGGTGGCACTGATGCTTTCACAAATTGCTGTCTCACTTTTTATCTTCAGAGGTAAGAGTAGGGCAGAATTTTGCTTTAATTATTTATTTATTTAAGCAAAAATGCTCTCATCCTCTCTCCAGTTTCGTTCTCATTTCAAAGTCATTTTGATCATGATAGACCCACACAGCTCTATTATAGGGGCTTTAAACATTCGTGACTTGAAAAGTCTGATTAGAATAACACCATGCAGCTGAATCACACTTCTATATGTTTTATCTGTTTGCATAAAGCTTTCACACAACTGCTGCTGATGTCACCATTTCGCTTTTCCACCATTTGAAACTACAAAAACACGTGAAATTTACAATACCCACAATAATGTGCAGCCTACTTTGTGGCTCTTAGTCTTGTAAAAAGTGACGTCACACGCTTTGCTCATTTAAAAAAGGTTAGGAAGCTTTATAAAGAACTTTTATGTCCTACTTTGAGGTAGTAATATTTTGAGTCCTAAATTAACTCTGAGCGCAATTCCTAGAAGTAATTCTAAAATACTTAGTTGATACGAGCCCAGAAACTTCTTAACTCAAAGTACAGAATAAATAAAAAGTGCAGGGGTCCTGAGTTAAAATTTAAGAAAGTCAGGGCAATAACATTTTTATTAAACAAATCCAAGCTGAGATCCGAATTTCTCATTTGTTTGGCTTTTTGGCCCGTATTAACTAAATACAGTAAAACATTAAAAAACGTATACCATTTTTGTCCAAATGTATCTTTTATCAGCTCGTTGTCACTCAGGGTTATTAAAATGTCTCCTCAGCAAGTATATCAGCCTGAATGCCAATTCTTCACTACCTTTAACCAGTTTGGACACCTCCTCAGCTCTCCTATTTCACCACATGGTGGAGATAGGAGTGCTGTGCTATTTTAAGAATGTTGATGAATTGCCCCTACTCCTACTCCTAAAAGTAGGACCAAAATTGCATCAATTTGGGAATTTTTGGCCACTTAGAAGCGATATCTTACTCTGAGACACATAGTCAGCATGGACCCTGATCTTTACCTCTGGTCTTACGTCTCTGTTTAGTGCATGAACGTGTCTGTGCTTGTTTTGTGTTGTGTTCTCTGCAAACCATGGTAAACATACGGACAGATTTAGGGCAGCTTATGTTCTAAGCACACTGTTACTCTGTGACCCTCTAAAGCATCCAACAGGCTGTCATGAGCTATTTTCTGAACAGGAATGAAACAAACTACATGACTTATAGGTTAGTCTGCTGGGAGTTTTTGACGTTTGCTTCCAAGTTCAACATCATGGTCCAACACCAAAGTGCATATAGCTACATATACCTCTCATACATCATGGGGCATGGAGTCTATAAGACATAACATAAAAAGCCAGCAAACAAACTGTGTCACAACAATGCAAAATCCTTCTTGTAGTACATGCTGTTTAACTGGGTCACTCTCGCAAAGCTTGTAATAAACATGCAGCGTTTAAGTTCAAGAGATCAAATTTTACGTCATTTGCCCTGAGCTCTTAATTGCAAAGCAGACAATAATCCATTTTGACAGGCATAGATTTAAGTGAATGACTACGCCATTACGAAGTCACACAGCAAGATCCATAGATTACCACACAATGAATGTAAAGTCAAATGCAGTCCATTCAGAAATGTAATTGGTGTTTCCAGTTAGGTTATGATTTTTAACAGAAAATATAAATAACACAGATACCAGTAAAGCCACAACAAATAAGTTGCTTAAAAAAAGAGTGTTGATTTTTCATTAAGGGTTTTCAAAAACAATTCCAATTTGAATTCCAAACAAAAATGGCCTGTGTGAGTCTTAGCAAATTAAAGACAGGTACTTTAAACAGCCTGACACACACATGCTGCCTCTCGGATCGGCACATCGAACCACACAGAGCGAGTACAGACAAATCCCAGAACGGAGGACTGCGTAGGCTCAAAACTTTTTAGCATGCTGGTCCTAAACTGCCAAGTAAACACTAGACATCAGGAGGACGGCTAAACTTGATAAGACCGGAGTGGGTTGGTTCCGACTTCGATTTAGACATTTTGTAATGTGATTCATACTGTAGCTTTAAATTGAAAGTACAACAACGTATGGCTGTAGAAGCTTTATAAAATAACATGCTATAATATTACTTATAAAATAATTTTAAACACAGTACTGTGTAAACATTTTGAGTCCCACTCCTTTCTTCATATGAAATGAAATTTTAATTATGTACAGTAGATTATGGACAGGATGCAAAGTGTCTAAAGATACAATTTAAGAATTTAGACACAACCTCGTTTCCCCTCTCCTCTGTTTCAATCACTCAGTATATTAATTACTGGCGTGCTTATCTGTTTCCCACTAGCTCATGCCCTAAGTTAGATTTTTTTTTTTTTTTTTTATGCTTGAATGACTCATAGGTCACTGTGTACCTTAACAAGCAAAAAACATTACTCAGGTACAGGGACTGGAATAAAAATGGGAGCCAAAAGAGTCCTTTAGGAAGCCTGGAGGACTATTCCTCAAGACTACATTTAAATACAACAAAGGTTGGCTCTTTGAAAGCAAAATATGAAGAAATCAGTGGCGGCTCAAGACTTTTGCACAATATTGTACAATATTGATAAAAACGCTGCCCGAATACAGCTTTGAGTTCATTGCATTCGTCTACATGGCTGCATTATGCATTATCTGAAACAACCAGCAGGAACTGATGAAACTTCCTGATGTATAGCAGCCCTGTGCTTGCTCTGATTATAACCTACTATTACTATTTACTGTGAGGTCAATAAGTATTTGATCACCCTGTGATTTAGCAAGTTGTCTTACTTAGAAATCATGGAGGGGTCTACAATTTTCAGCATAGGTGCATTTCCACTGTGAGATACAGAATCTAAAAAGTTAAATCCGGAAATCACATTGTATGATTTTTTAACAATTTATTTGTGAATTACTGTGTCAAATAAGTATTTGATCACTTGAATTAAAAAAAAAATATATATATATATATTTGGTACAGAAGCCTTTGACAATTACAGAGGTCAAACGGTTCCTGTAGTTCTTCACCAGGTTTGCACACACTGCAGGAGGGATTTTGGCCCACTCCTCCATACAGATCTTCTCTAGATCTGTCAGGTTTCGGGGCTGTCGCTGAGCAACACGGAGGTTCAGCTCCCTCCAAAGATTTTCTATTGGATTTAGGTCTGGAGACTGGCTAGGCCACTCCAGAACCTTGATATGCTTCTTACGGAGCCACTCCTTGGTTTTCCTGGCTGTGTGCTTTGGGTCATTGTCATGTTGGAAGATCCAGCCACGACCCAACTTTAATTCTCTGACTGAGGGAAGGAGTTTTTTGCCCAATATGTCACAATGCATGGCCCCGTTCATCCTCTCCTTAATACAGTCCAGGCATCCTGTTCCCTGTGCAGAAAAACACCCCCAGAGCATGATGCTTCCAGCTCCATGCTTCACTGTAGGTATGGTATTATTGGGATGATACTCATCATTCTTCTTCCACCAAACACGGCGAATGGAGATAAGACCAAAAAGTTCTACTTTGGTCTCATCTGACCAGAGGTCTTTCTCCCATGACTCCTCTGGATCATCCAGATGGTCCCTGGAAAACTTCAGATGGGCCTGGACATGGGCTGACTTAAGCAGGGGAACCTTCCGTGCGATGCAAGTTTTTAAACCATGACATCTTAGTGTATTACTGATAGTAGCCTTGGAAACGATGGTCCCAGCTCTCTTCACGGCATTGACCAGCTCTTCCCGTGTAGTTCTGGGCCGATTCTTCACCATTCCTAGCATCATTGATACCCCATGAGGAGAGATCTTCCGTGGGGCCCCAGTCCGTGGGACATTGACAGTCATCATTAGCCTCCTCCATTTTCTGACAATTGCTCCAACAGTTGTTCTTTTTTCACCAAGCTACTTGGCAATTGCTCCGTAGCCCTTTCCAGCTTTATGAAGGTCTACAATTTTGTCTCTTGTGTCTTTTGACAGTTCTTTGGTTTTGCCCATGTTGCTACTTAGATTTTGGCTGATTGTGGGGCGCACAGGTGTCTTTATGACAGCTAACGATTTTGAATCATGAGCAGAGTGTTGTTTGACTATTTAAAAGCAAAATAACAGGTCTTTGAGAGTCAGAAATCTGGCTGATAAGCAAGTGATCAAATACTAATTTGACACAGTAATTCACAAATAAATTGTTTAAAAAATTTCGGATTTTCCGGATTTTTCTTTTTAGATTCTGTCTCTCATAGTTGAAATGCACCTATGCTGAAAATTGTAGACCCCTCCATGATTTCTAAGTAAGAAAACTTGCAAAATCACAGGGTGATCAAATACTTATTGACCTCACTGCATATGTGACACAAAACCAGCCAATCAGAGCAAGCAATCAATGAGAGTATGAGCAAGCAAAAATACAGTTCAAGAAAAAAAAAGTTTTGCACTCAGAAAAGAGTAACAAATCTAACACCATATATTACCTGTATGTTTGTGCTTTTAGCAATGGTATACTGTATGTAAACAAATTTGGTAAGTTCTTCAAAATACACCATACTAAATATGATGTTTCTGGATCTCAATATACAGTATGTCACAAAAGTGAGTACATCCCTCACATCTCTGCAAATATTTAGTTATATCTTTTCATAGGACAACACTGCAGGGGTGTACTCACTTTTGTGACATATATCAGATTTCGATGTTTTTGTCCATCCCTAGTTAGATGAGAAGACATCCATAAAAAAAAATTACATCCAGAATTAGTTCCAAAGACATTTATTCCTAGTCGTGTAGAGACATGGGATCCTAAAAACAGGCTTGTTCAGCCATGCAAGTCTTTCTTAGAGGAAGTCAGCATCTTCCCAAAATGCCAAGATTTACATCTGGTTACCAGAAAAGAAGAAGAAGAGCTGCATCAAATTGTCCGAAAAAAAGAGGGTGACAATCACTCAATTAGCAAAAGGTCTGTTTATTTACTGTTTTATTTAAAAGTCTGTGTTTGTCCATATGTCATCTCCATGTAATGCAAATTGATTGGTTAATTCCAATTCTGTAACTGATGCTAAGCTTAAGAGTGCGCCGATCAGGGATTTTTTGGCTAATCACCAATCACTGAAATCAGAATCAGCCGATATCTATCACAGGTGTGTATGGGTGTTGTAGGAATCTGCTATTTAAAATGCTCTGTTTATTGTGTAGTATATTTTATTTATTTACTATTTATAACAGTTTATAGTCTAAATAACCAGCACCAAGGGGCTCTCACAAATACCAGAATGCATATTTAAAATACGACTATCTATACTATTTATAATAAATTATAAGAAATTCTGCACTTTTAAATAAACACAGACATCAGTGTATTAGGTGAGCCAATCATGGCTACTCATCAGTAAGCAGGCATTTCTTCATGAATACAGTGGAACCTTGGATTACAAGCATAATTCACACTCTTAAACCAAATAGAATTTTCCCATAAGAAATCATGAAAACTTAAATTATTCGTTCTACAGCCCAAAACAATAAATACATAAAAATAATGAATACAATATATAAAGTAAAAATAAAACAAATTAACCTGCACTTAACATTTAAAAAAAGTAAAAATAAATCTCCGTTTCCATTTGTGTGCGCAGGCGCCGTGTATTTGTATGGTGTGTGGAATTTGCCCCTCGCCTCGTCTTAAACAGTAAAAACCTCTTCCCTCCCCCCACCTCGCTTTTTAAGTTTCACAACTAACATACACAATGCAAAATCTGTTTTAATGGAGGAAATCCCTCCATTTAATCGCGTGAGCATACTAACGGAATCACTGCTGTAAAGTAAAAAATTTTAAATAACAAATGAACCAGCCCCTTACCTTTGAAAAGAATCGCGTCAGAGCTGAGTTTTCTGTGTAAATAAAGCGTGTGTGTGCAGCCAGGGAGAATGTGTATTTGTGTGTGTGTGTGTGTCGGTGTCAAATTACGTGCGCACACATAAAGTACACATGAGTAAAGTGTGTGTGTGTGGGGCACAGTGTCAAATTACGCACGCGCACAGATGAGAGAGGGAGATGTTGATTATACTAGTAAGAGATGAGCACTAAGACGCAGCAGGGGAGACGATTACCCATACTGTAATTCCCGCAGCGCAAGAAAGAGAAAAATAATTGGCTCAGTTGTGATCACTTGCCGCTCAGTGGCAAAATAAGAGTCGCATGCGTGATACATGATACTCGGCGCTCGTAAACTAATACTTGCTCGGTTTCCGATTAAAAATTTATTAAAAATCTTTGCTCGGTTTGCGGAACACTCATAGACCACGTTACTCGCAATCCGAGGTTCCACTGTATCAGAATTTCTGCATTTTAAAGAGACAGTACTGTATATTCCTTTTATCATCCAGAATGTGTGTAGCCATGCTGAATAGTCCCTCACAGGTGGTTGAGTGATGATCTAATTAAAATAATTAGTTGCTGCCTTTGTGGATAACTTTTTTTAACTTTAATTATTCATGCTGCATTGTTCATTGGCCAATAAGGTTTGTTGTGTTAAATCTTTTGACAGACGTTCCACCACATGATTTTGATTTAAAAAAAAAATTAATTAAATTAAAAAAAAACTTGCATATTGCAAATCTGACAAAGAGACTTGGTAATATTCCCAGACTGATGGCAGCATGAAGATGTGAAAAGACATCTTTCTATAGAGGTCTTCAATGGTGGCCAAAAATTCCCAGAGCGACACAAATTTGGTCCTACTTAGGAGTAAGAGCAATTAATCAACATTCTTAAAATAGGAAATCTACCACCACCAAAATGTAGGAGAGCTCCGGGGGTGTCTGGTTAAGAGTACCGGGGAAATGACGTTCAGGCAGAGACGTGTACGAAGAAGAGACGTTTCAGTAACAGAAGCTCATAAAAGTAATGTTTGGACAAAAATAAAATACTTTGACTTCTTCTTTTACAGATAGCATTAATTAACAAACATTTCGTAGGCTGTGTCTGCAGATGACTGATTTTTTATTAAAAGCAATGATGCCGATTTGAAACAGTGACACAGCAGACAATGTCAGAAATAAGAAATCAAACTTTGCTCTTACTGCACCACAGATCATACATTTCCATATCGCAAAGCGAGGCATAAACACAAAACAAGCTGCACTCACACACATTTTAAAATGATGGTATTTATATACAGTACAGACCAAAAGTTTGGACACACCTTCTTTATTGTGTTCTTTATTGTGTTCTTTAGCCCAAACAAGTCTCTCCTGCTTGTTGCCTGTCCTTAGCAGTGATTTCCTATCAGATATTCTACCATGAAGGCCTGATTCACACAGTCTCCTCTTAACAGTTGTTCTAAAGATGTGTCTGCTGCTAGAACTCTGTGTGGCATTGACCTGCTCTCTGATCTGAGCTGCTGTTAACCTGCGATTTCTGAGGCTGGTGACTCGGATGAACTTATCCTCCGCAGCAGAGGTGATTCTTGGTCTTCCTTTCCTGGGGCGGTCCGCATGTGAGACAGTTTCTTTGTAGCGCTTGATGTTTTTTGTAACTGCACTTGAGGACACTTTCAAAGTTTTCCCAATTCTTCGGACTGACTGACCTTCATTTCTTAAAGTAATGATGGGCACTCGTTTTTCTTTACTTAGCTGCTTTTTTCTTGCCATAATACAAATTCAACCTCTTTGAATGAGAAGGTGTGTCCAAATGTTTGGTCTGTACTGTATACACTTTAAATATTTATATTAAATGATTTGAGTGTACATAACTGTATAGCACTTCAAAGCAGCACTTCATCACTTCATTAACACGGCATAACACTCCTCAGGGGTTTCACTCTCCTCAGGGGTACGTGTGGCAAACTGACAGCTGGCACTGATGCTTTCACAGACTGCCGTCCACTCACTCGCTTTTTATCTTTAGAGGTAAGTGTAGGGCATCATGTACCTTTAATTATTTCTTTACATTTTACTACCTCCTCCGCAAGCAAAACGTTCTCATCCTCTCCAGAGTTTCGTTTTTTTTTTTTTTTTTCAAAATTATTTTGTTCAGATTATGACTGTGAGACTATGACAGCTCTATTCTAGGGAATAGAAACAGTTGTGATTGGAGCAGTATGATTAGGATAAGATCATGCAGCCTAGTCACGCTTCTAAATGTTTTGTCTGTGTGCACAAAGCTTCACACAACTCCTGTTGATTTCTGTTTAAAACTACAAAAATCTGTCAAAACTACAACACCCACTATAATGTGCAGCCTACTCTGCGACTCTCAGTTTCGTAAAAATTGACGTCACACACTTTTCTTGCCGCGTCCTACTCCTAAAATTCCTAAAGACCTTTATGTCCTACTCTGAGCTAGGGATATTTTCGATCCTAAATAAATTTTGAGCGCACTTCCTATGTGTGATTCAGATGCCTGTGGGGCCCATTTGAGGACAATAAACTCATTGTCATGTTCAAGAAACCGGTTTTAGATTATTTTAGCTTTGTGACATGGCATGTTATCCTGTGGTCATAAAAGGATGGACATTCTCAGGTAGGCTACGGCATCTTAACAATGTTCAGTCGGTACTATGGGAATCAAAGTGTGCCAAGAAGATATCCCCCACACCATTACACCATCACCAGAAGGGGAACCGTTGATAGAAGGCAGGATGGAACAATGCTTTCATGTTGTTTAAGTCAAATTCTGAATCTGAATATCGCAGCAGATATCTAGAATCATCAGACCAGGCAATGCTCTTCCAGTCCTCCATGCCTGCATGCCTAAATGCACTGAGTTGCTGATGTCATTGGCTGATCAGATATTGCGTTAAACAGGTGTGCCTAATGAAATGGACGGTAAGTGTATATCTCACACTTGAATAATATTACTCTTAATGATTTACAAAAGAGAAATAGTAATTTTTAAAAAGTTTTAAATGTGCTTCATGAGGGTTTTTTGCAGTATTTAATTTTATATATAATATATCATTGAAAATAATAATGCTCATAATAATAATTATATATAAAATTAAATACTGCAAAAAACCCTCATCATAGTTCAAAATCAGCTTTCATATGTTTCTTCTTATAATAACAATAATAATAATAATTGGATCTATTATCTATAATGGTACAGTGTGTATACCACTTATCCTTTGTAGGCCTGGAGATTATCCCATGATAAGGTCCAAGGCCGGGTACACCCTTAATGGTGTGCCAATCTGTCTCAGGGCACAGGCACATACACCCTCCCACACACACACAGTCATAAACGCACACACATATTGCATATTAACAATTGCACAAGAAAATTGGATAGCATCTGCTCTACGTACCCTTATTATTTTTATTTTTTATGTGTGCATAATGATTACATGGTGACATTTTTCCAGAGAGATATGTTGTTTCTAGCTAACATTACAACATATTTTTTATTAACTTACAAGAGTCTGGTGAGGGAACAACTGGTTATAGCTGTTACAACAGGAAACTGGTTAAGCTGAGGTTTCTCAAAATAAAACATCACTAAAAATGGATAAAAAGTGTAATGTGTTGTTCTTTACTAAATACAAAACTTTCTGTTTCTGTTAGGATTTCTGTGTTTAATGGAAAATAATTAACTTTGGGCTGATACCAGCTACTTTGCTTTGCTTCCAGTGGCTAATTATTTTCCTATAACATCATACGCTGTCATGATTTATTCTCAATACTGACCCAAACATGATTCGTTTGAGGAAAAAAAAAGACGGCACAGCACTTTAGACTTTAGCAAATGACTTACTGTATATGAACAGTCATGTATAGGCTTTGCATCTAATCCCTTGTCACTCTTAATAAAAAACATGCCTCGCTGCCTTTTTTAAAAACCAACATTCTTCTAAGGGCCACGTCCATGTCAAGCCAAGACAAACAGTCATGTTGTCCCAGCTGTAACTGATGGAACTCGAAGGTCTCAGTTGACGTCTGCTGCACTTTCCCATCAGCCATGCATCCTGGGCTATTTTTACATCCGCTGCTGACACTGAACCATTAGAAAGGCCACACGATACACCACATTATGTCCTTTCAAAAAGCCTTGTGCTGGCCTTCCTGTGCCTGCCCTCCAAGTCTGTATTAGTTTTGCCCATCCATATAAAGAAATTTTCTTCATGGGAGAGGGGGAAAAAGTTTCCAGAAAAGAAAAGTAAAAACATCTAAATACTAACCCGGACTGCGGCAGAGTTAAAACATTTCTGCTCAAACGTTTAACCTAATTTGTACTGGTTGATTTGATTTTAATTTGACTGTGATGTGAAGATTTGAACAGAATTTTAACACCCTCGAGCTGTAGTGTAATGCATTTCATTACACTTCCCTGTAGGGAGGAAAAAGAAGGTTTCTTGTTTTCATTAGCTGGAAAACTTCCTAAACATGTGACGCCAAATGATTTCACAATTCCCATGGAGCGGTCACTTGCTCTAGTGGGGGGCCGTCTACTTTGGAAAACAACTCAAATTCAGAAATGTGTAGGACAGATAAGAGAGATGAGAAAGACAGTGTGTAGCTAAAATGTTTGTATTTTCTTTACACGGACAGGCATAAACATCTAACAGGATGTCTGTCACTTTACAAACAATAGTGCTGGCTGAACGGTGCGAACATTCACACCCAGAACACACACCTTGCCAAGTTGTTCTTTCAGCATTTAAAAAAAATGGGACACCACACACGGGGAGGGGGATTTTTGTGTGTTTTTTTTTAAATTAAGCTTACACCTTTTTAAAACTTACAACTGTTTTAAAGTTAAACCTTGAAACTACCCCCTATTCTTTATTTGCCCCCTTCCCCAGCTAGTGCACATAAACAGCATGTGTAATGTAAAGACAACAGCATGCATAAGGAGCAGTGTAATGTTACTCTTCATTTATAAGCCTGGGTCAAATTTCAAACCACATTTATAACACTGTGACATGACATTCACAAAAAGCACGCAAACACACACACACACACGCACACACACACACAAACATACACTGGATCTCTCGATAACATAAACATGAGATAAATCCTGGTATCATGATTGACTTAGTCACAGCTTGTCGTTACAGCTAAGACACTGCCACCACGGCGAAACTATCTACAGCCTGAAAAACACAATTCCCTAACGCCCTACATCATTTCCTCACGTAAGAACGCTTAACGGTCGACACGTAAACGTAAAACGTACTTACAAAGCGAGCAGAAGAGCACCGGTACAACCGTTTGACGTCCCGTCGCCATTTTGGAAGCACGTTTAGCTAAGCTCAGCTGTCCGCGCGCAGGGTGAGGGAACGAGAGGATGCTGCCGCTGCTCTGTTGCCATGGCTACCAATACGTTCTCACGGACGAGGTCGCAGCGAGTCCACTTCCGGTATGTGCCCGCGCGCTCCTGCGTGTTACGCGGAGGTACTGCTGTATAATCGGTACTGTATAATGATTAAATATTGAATGAGTCATGATATACACGATAGTGATCTAATATGTCCAAAAATCATAATCACTGTGAGATCATATTGCAGATGTCATAGTGCTTAGGCCCTAAATAGCATGCCAGACATTGATTGATTGATTAATTGATTGATTAATTAATGACTCCAGAAGCACCCATGGATGCCCAATCAAAATGGGGTCTGGGGAATTTGGAGGCCAGGTCAGCCATGTTGGGCTCTTTGCCTGCTGGGCCCTATGCACAGCAGGATGGGGTGTTCTGATGCCATTCTAGCGTTGCCAGTAATATCTTTTTGTGCCAAGTTGCACTGGCATTTCTGTGAGATCGGACCAGATGTCCATTATCCTGTTACCAGTTTACTGATATATAGTTGTCAATCAGTATATAAGACATTAACACACTGCACAATCATTGTGTGTACAGTCATACTGTATATTACCCCTTGCATCTTCTGTATATTTAAGATTGATACTCCTGTACACATCACCCCCCCCCCGCATAGTCTTATTTCTCCATTTGTTATTTATTGTAAATGTCCACAATGCATTTATTTAACTTTGCATAAGGCAGAATGAGACTTTAATTCAGATAAGTTAAATGTAATTTTTTTTGTAAAGTATATTATGAATCAAACAATTAGCCTCTATTCCTCTAATGTAATATTTGCAATTATGAATATGATTCTGATATTCTGAAAACACGTTCACAATATGCTTAAATATACACTATAACACCTTAAATTTAAAGTATAAAACATATACCATATCTGTACGACCATTATAGACCTCAATTTGCTGAATTCTAACACCAGGTGGCAGGATTTGATAAAATAAGAGCAATCAGTGTGCAGCAATAGGACAAAGAGATGTATAACAATCATTAAAATAATTTTATTCTGTAAAAGAGGGATTGACATTAGAATTAAAAACTTTCATAAATTACATTACATACGTTATTAATAAACAACAGCCAATTATTTTTGTTCTGTCCATAATATCTCTGTACAAGGTTCTCTAAGTGGAACCCAAGGCTGCCAAGACTCTTAGATTCATTATCTTATTTGACTGCTTAATTAAATTGAATGGGTGTAATGCAATTTCAGTTAACCTAAATAAATAAATAAATAAATAAACATGTGGATTATTATTGAGTATTACTAATATATTAATATATGTTTTATTGTTGCGAACTTTAGAAATAAAAAAGCTATATTGTTCTAAACAAGCATCAAAATAGTATTGTGCACATTTAAAATTTATATACAGATATAGATAAATTTAGATATAGCAAAATATTCTTTGATTTTTAGAAACCGTATTAATTGGCAATAAAAGCAGGGGGAAAAGGTAATACAGTAATCTATGTACAGTATGCTAGAATATTTAGCACTCCATCAACCATTTGAATCATATAATATTTCCCTATCAGAGATGGTTCTAAGTAGAATCACTTTAGGAAGCTACAGTAACCTGTCTTTTCTGAAAGGTAAGTTAACTAACATTGATTATCTTATTCCATTGGCACCTGTCAAGGGTTGGGATATATTGGGCAGCAAATGAACAATTAAACAGTTGAACAGGAAAATGTGCAGGCGTAAGGATCTGAGAGACTTTGACAAGGAGCAAATAGTGACGACTCGACATCTAGGGTGTTCCTGGTATGCAGTGTTTAATACCGACAAAGGAAGTAGAGCTACGAAAGTGCTCCTGCAGCATTAAACTGCTGGAAAGGGTAATGCTGGCTATGATAGAAAGGTGTAAGAACACACAGTGCATTGCAGCTTGCAGCATATGGGGCTGTGTAGCCATAGCCTGGTCAGAGTGCTCATACTAACCCCTGTCTACTGAAACAAACAAACAAACAAAAACCCTAGACAGTATATACCATTGTGCAATAAAATTTAATGGTATAAATACCAAGCCCTGTGCATAAAGCATAGCAGCTCCCAGGAAATCTTCATTCAATATTCAGAGAATGGAACACCTAATTCCTGAAAATCAACAAGTAACTTGTGCCAAACTTATGGAGGAGACACATCTGTCTGTGGAAACTGTACACATAATAATTAACGAAGACCACTTGCACATTACAGGAACTTGGCTGGGAGTTATTCCCATGTTCCCCGTACAGTCCTAAGCTCTGTCCAAGCCATTTCCTGTAATGCCAGGGTTATAAAACTCTGTGGAGATATGTTGTTATTGCAAAACATTAAATGTTGGTATGGTAAAAGTACTCTGCTTTGTCATAGGTCTTGGCACACCATCTGGTTGTTGATTATTTTCCTACCGATGCATGTGATGTACCTTTTCATTCATCGACTCGCCCAATAGAGAGATTTTCTTCCATAACCAAAGTAAAGAGAGCCCTTTAATGCTCTGAAATATATGCTGATATTATCACCGTATCCTAAAAAAAAAACATCCTTGAATAGGATACGCTTTTTTTGTTCTGTTATGCTAAATGCACCACCGTCAAATTTGACTTAATCTATTGTAATCGATTGTAGAATGCAGTTGCGTTGACGCTGCAACATGTCACTTCAGCAGTAATACGTATTGCACTTGAGGACTCAGAAGAGTCAGAGGGCACATTAAGATTGGTATTTTAGATGCTAATGCCTGTGTAGAATGCATGATTGCTTTCCCAACAATGTGAAGGTGAGATCTGATGAGCAGCAAAGCCAGTAAGAATACTGATTAAAACAGTACGTACCCTGCAGCTCACATTGAAGTTCACAGCACATGACCCAGACTATGTGCGGTATGTGTAGCGCATAACTGACAGTCCTAAGTGGCCGAGCTCTAGTGTACACATAATGATGGCAGGATATTTTTATACGATGCATCAGGCAATCAATGATCATAAATGACAGAGGCTGAACAGTCCCTTTAACATTTACTCAAGAGCTACTATTCTGTAGTCTGTAGTGTGAAAAGCTGAGAGAAAAAGGTCTAGTAAAAATGTAGTTATTGTGATTTGAAACCTCCCCCAAAAAAAGAAACCAAAATAAATGAGGTCAGATCTTGAGGAACTTATTAATCCCAAAGGGAAATTGTATCGTCACAGCAGCCAGTTTACATATTATACAACAAGTAACAATGTGCTTTAGTTAAAAGCAAATGTTTGCTTGCAATACAGTCCTCAATCATTTGGGGATAAACGTCCATCAACTTACCACACCTTGATTTGGCAAAAAAAAATTCAGAAATGCTCCAGATTTATCAGGTTGCAAGGCTGTACACGGTTGACCATTCTACTGATCTTCAATAGGATTTTTTTTTTTTAGATCCGGGCTCTGACTGGGCCATCCCAAAAGGTTGATCCTCCACTTGTGAAGTAAGCCCTTCTTTTGACTTGTATTTATACTTTGATTATTATCATGCTAGAAGATGATTTTTTTTAACCTTCATCTTCAGCTGTATAACAAAGGGTTGCAGCTTTTGTGTGAAAATACATTAGTATTTAAAGTGATCCATGATTCCCTCTGTCATGACTAGAGCTCCAGATCCAGCTGAAGAGAAGCAGCAACAGCGCATGATGCAGCCATCACCATGCTTCACCATGAAAATGGTGTTCTTTTTGTGATAAGCTAATTAAAATAATTTTATTCTGTAAAAGAGGGATTAACATTAGAATTAAAAACTTGCATAAATTACATTACATATGTTATTAGTAAACAAGTGCAAATTATTTTTGTCCTTTTAGAATTACTTAAAAATAGAAGTTGTCACATCAAACCATAAGAAATTTTCCCACTTGCTTATGGTAATTTAGGCATATTTGTGTGAAAAGGAGCTTCAGTCTGGCTTCTCTGAAACATATCCCATAAATGTGAGGGAACACCAGAGAGTTTTTTCATATATATAAGGAGTGACAATTACTTGCCAGATATACTATATCTTCAGCTTCTTTAATGTTGCTGTAGGTCTCTTGACAAGTTCCCTGGTCTTTTTTTTTTTTTTTTTTTTTGTCTTGTCCTTCTAAAGGTTTTGGATGGACGTCTGGTTCCAGGTTACATTTTTGTATGATTTTTAACCTCCATTACATGATACATTATATCATGTCATTAAAATACAATACCATCGTGAAACCATGACAAGGTTTTTTGGCAAGGGAGGGTGGTAAGATGCATGGGGATTGGGGGATAGGGAGGTCTTGGGGTTTGTCTGGGGGCATCTGCAAGTTAAAGTTGGAAACTGAATAGTGCTGTTATTAATGGAAAAGAACTAACCGATCCTCTAGGCCACACTGTTGAAATGTTGATAATGCAACCACAGCAACAGCTTGCTCCATGATTCTAAAATTGTGATATTTGCCGGACATTCTTATTAACAGGACTGGCCTATTATGGGATGCATCATTACAGGTTGTAAAGGATTAGAGATTTCATTATGGATATTTGGGCATGCTTCTTCCTGCCTGGTTGTTTTAAGGGTCATTATGAATTAGGTACACATTGGGCCAATAATAATCCCACTGAGATGTTCTAATATTTGCCCTGCACAAGATTTATTGCCATTCTCAGCCCCTTTTGCTTAAGCAGTCTTCCATTTGCCTTTCAATTGCAACTAATGCCAATTTGCTGTGCCATTAGGTTTGTTCCATCATACCACCGTTTCAGGAGGCAATTAATACACTATTACCTTCAACATGTTTCATGGTGTGTTCGGTTGCCTGGTAACAGGGGATTTTCTCTGAGGCTCAACTGATAGAGCCCTTTTAGAGTGTGGTGGTAGCAGGTCACCTGTGAACACAAGGCTGACCTGTTTAAACAGATTTAAATGCATTAAAGAATAAAAGTATGACAAAAAGCCTGTAAAATAAGTGACATCATTTTACAACTTTTAAGCACTTTGCAGTTCAAAAATATGATGCTAGTCAAATAGTTCTGAACATCCATACATCTAGGAAACTCTGTACAACCGTGCTCTACGTACTGTAGGACCTACAGTCAACATTCAAACATGCTCATTTACACACTACAGGCAACTTTGGAATGCCAATTAGCCTAATCTGCAGTTTTTATGGACTGAGGGAGGAAACCAGAGGATCTAGAGGAAACCCACCAAGCATGGGAAGAACATGCAAACTCCATACACACTGACTTGAGGCGGGAAAGCGTACAGTGCTTCCACTAAGGAATATGTTTAGTGTAGTTATTTATGAACTTTTTTGGTTAATTATTATTATACCTTATTATTTTAATTTGTTTTGTACCAATTATAGTTATAAAACATTGTACATGTACGTATTTACACTTTGCTGGATACACAGATGAGCCATAACATTATGGCCGACCATAATGTTAAGTAGGTCCCCTCTTTTGCACCAAAATGTTAGTGCACTCTGTGTTCTGACACCTTTTCAACAATTTATTGGAACGAGCCAAACGGGACAGCATTAGCTCCCTATTTGCATCAATAAGACTTGGCCACCCATGACCCAGTGGAATTTTGAAGTTACTCTGACCCTGTGGTATAGCCATCACAATATGGCACTTGTCAGAGTCACTCCCATTCTTATGCTTGCCCATATCTTCTACTTCCAACACATCAAATTAAGAAAGAAAAGGTACACTTGCTGCCTAATGTGTTTGTAAATGGTGATTATTCTGCATTTTCTGCATGTAAAGTTTGGTGTTCCACAGGGTTCGGTTTAAGTCCTACTGCCATCTTCTCTTTACTCGCTTCCTTTGAGCTACGTACATAATTTGTAAGCTTGGTATTGTTTTTCACTGTTCTAATGATGACACAGTTATATGTCTCCCTCGGCTTGCAGGGACAATCAGATCATTCTGATTCATACCTATTTTCTGACATTTCATACACATTTCCATAATTTTATTTCGATCCTAAAAAGCTGCTTTGCGACAATGACCATTGTGCTATACAAATAAAATTTTATTGAATTTGAAGGTTCCATTGTAATTAGAAATTGTAACTTTAGCCACTGTGACAAGGGCCAAATTATGTTGCTTAGACTACTGGGTCAGTGCAACTCCAAAACTACAGCTATTGTAGGCTGTTCCTAGTGTACACTGGTCAGGACCTACCAAAAGTGGTCCAAGGAAGAAGAATCAGAGGAACCAACCATCAACAAGGTCAGAGGCAGCCATGACTCATTGATCCATGTGGGAAGTGAAGGTTAAATTCTGGTTCTAACAGAAATGTGTCAGAGTCATGGTTTGGAGGGAAAATGGCAACCCACTCAATATTGGTCATGTGGTCATAATGTTATGGCGGAACAGTATATATTAGCTGTTTTTCACTTTATCACAACAGATTTGTGCTCTGTAAACATGACAAGTTATATGGATATACCTCTGTTTACATCACCTGTACAGCTTTTCAATCAAGTCCTTCAGCATTTTATTTACTACATAAGTCCTGTTTACTCCTAGTTCTTGTATTTCCTGATTTTGACCTAGTTTGTGCATGTTTTGGATTTGCCTATGATGACACTGTGGCTGCCTATAATCTGGTCTCGTGCTGTGGATTGTGACCAAGATTCTTGAAAAAGCCAAAGTAAAGCCCTCCTATTACATCCAAATGTCCTTCTGTTCTCATGTCTCAACACATTCAGGGAACACTTTGCACAGCAAACGAGGTTAAAATGTTTACAGATGCTTTCACAAATATGCCCAAAATAATTTTTAGCATGAGCTTTCCTTGAGATTTTTTTTCTCTTGGAATCATTTTGCAGCTCTGTAATCTTACTGAGAAGAGAAAAGTGCCAAGGACTTGAGCTTGAAAAGCATGAGAATTAGAAAGCTGGATGTTTACTTTCATCTAAGCTTTTACAGGAGGGAGAAGGACGAAAGGACAACCCCAGTATCCCTTTGGAAAAAAAAAAAAGTGGAAATCTGTGCACTGGAGACTTGCTAGAAAACTACACATATATCCTGTTAGTTATATAATTCTGACATTCTAGTGCAATGCATAATTCACACAATTTTTTAATCATTGTAAATATTTTAGTGAATAATTCAAAAACATTAAAGACTCCCAATCCAATTAAAGCATAGTATCTGATGGCTGGGTTTGTGTTTGGGACAGCAGATGGCTGAAATTACAGTCTTTTATAAATATTTACAGTCAGAAACCTCAAGCTGTCCTAACAGTCATTATGCATAGTGTATGGAGGGTATAGCTTGTGGACTACATGAACTGCAGCTATGAAACCAAGACAAGTGTGACAAAACCATATATCAGCTGTTCTTTGAGGACTTGTGACTGTTGTCGCTCAACAGTTCAGGACTGGAACCTGAGCCTCCATATTAACTTAAACACATAATCTGTTTTATTGAACTTTCAGCAGCCTAACACACCGTTGACTGCAAAGCAATTCCTGCTATCTATTATCACCCAAATAAAGAAGGGTCCTCGGAGGGGCTGGTTCCTCTCAAGGTTTCTCTCAAGGTCCTACTGCCATCTCAGCAAGAGAGTTTTCCTTGCCCTGATCGCCCTCGGATTGCTCATCCGGGACAATCTGATCGTTATGATTTAAACATATTTTCTAACGTTTCATTCACATTTCCATAATTTTCTTTTTGATTCGGTAAAGCTGCTTTGCGACATGACCATTATTAAAAGTGGTATATAAATAAAATTGAATCTATATAAAAAAAATTGTAATGTTATATCTCTCTGTAAAGTTGTGTGTACAGTAAATATGTCATGCGTGTGTCTAGAGAAAACCAGTCCTGCAATTATTCGTGGATTATTTCCACAGAGGCACACTCTTCTTAATCTGTGAGGTGATGTTTTAGCATCTCTGAGGGTGAGCAGTGCTTTAGAAATGAAAATGTATATCAAAGGGAATGACCTTGCATCTAGTTCTCTATCCAGCAATTCAATGAAAGACTCCTCCACGCCTCAACAAAGCATAAACTGAAGTGAATTGAGTATTGGACAAAATAATTTTTAGCATTGTCTAGTTAAAATCTAACCCATTAAACTGTCCTGGTTTGAATTTGTCTTTCTTATCCTACATTCAGTACATTTTGCTAAATGTTTCATTGTACAGGGTTCAAGTCAAACCGGGACTTTTGATTGCGCAGAATAAGAGAAAACAGTTAGTTTAATCTCCTTGGTTCAGGATTGTCATTTATGAAGACAATCCGTGAAACCTTGTTTAAACCGTTTTAAAATTTCAAATGTTTTATCAGCATTTAGATAAATGGAGCATTGGTGGGTTTCATCCAGGTACTCCGGTTTCCTCCCACAGTCCAAAGACATGCAGATAGGCTGATTAGTGTTCCCAAATTGCCCATAGTGTGTGAGTGTGTGTATGTGTGTGCCATGCGGTGGATTTGCACCCTGTCCAGGGTGCACCGCGCCTTGTGCCCTAAGTGTCCTTGGATAGAGTCCTCCATGTCCCCCGCGACCCTGTACACAGGATAAAATTATATAGACGGTGAGTGAGTGAGTAAGTGATAAATAATTGAGGGTGCAATACATAAATACATTCTTCAAATGACACATGCTTTGTTTTATAAAATGGGAGTAAAACCCAAAACCTGAACTGAATTTAACTCAGTCTGACTACATTTGGTTCCCTTACTGGCAGCACTAAAGCCAAGCTTGTAGACCAAATGAACATACGTGGAATATCATTCCAAACCCCAGGGACGAGATCACAGTATGTTTTGAAGACAGCTGCTGTAATTGAAATGCATGTGTATGAGTGTGTTTTCTGGAGTTTATTATGGAGAGAGCATGGTTGTGTGTTTATAACCCTTTGTGCATATGTGTTTGTCAGAATATAAAGGTGGGCAGGTTTACACACTATGTATTAACTGGCTTTGGTGCAGTGTAAATAGGAAATAACACACTGGAATTGCATGGAACTTAAATCAAACCTCATCATGACGTGTTCATTTAAGTCGTGACAATAAAATGAATGATATATAGTTGTAACAGACTCTGAAGTGGTGCTGTCCAGGAGACAAGGTTTTCTAAATGATCATCTTAAAAACAGGAAATTGGTGACATTATTATACTGTAAATCTATATATAATAGTTGGACTATGTCATTTGTACAAACCTTTCTGATTTGTGGAAGAATCATGGCTAATTAAGAATGATTAATGTGATGTGCAGAAGACATTGTACAGAGCTGTGAATTCCCATTTGGAAACAGTGCAGTTTATCACTGTCCATCATGTTTTTTCAGCACATTCATTATCTTTGATAAGTGGCTTCTCATGGGAATCTTCTGCATCTCTGTGGGATTAACACAATACAGAGCATTGTCAGGGAATTATACTTCTCTCAGGCTTATGCCTCAGTTGAGGAGACTGTAGTGTCAAAAAAAAAATCAAAATATAAAAATTACTGCTGTCCTTCTTTCAGCTGCTCCCGTTATGGGTAGCCACAACAGAAATTCGTTTTTTTATATATTTTGATTGGGCAAAGGTTTTATGCTGGGTACCTTTCCTTATGCGCACTGGCAATTTTTTTATAAAGGTTTGGGACACTATGCGTGCACTGCAATCTCAGTTTTGGTGCACTGGCTAGGAACCAAACACAGGCCTCCAACTGGCAAGACAGGATTCTAACACTGAATTTCACTGCATATGTATGGTTGTGTCAATCAAACCTCAAGCTAAAACTCATTTTACCACTCACTTCTCTTTGCCATAGTTTTCCCTGTGCAGAAAGAAAGTGTACATAATAATTCAAATTTTTATTATTTAAAATTTAAATAGCATAAATGTAAGTGTTCCAACAAATCTGTTTACCGACTGGGCTGAATTCCTGTCAGCACAGTCGGTAAAGTTCCTCACACCTCACCGCTCGTGTGAATGAGTTTGGTTTAAAGCTGTGTTAAATGTTCTCCTCATAGGTTTCCTTAAGAGGAAATCTCTACTAGATTGTATATGATTATAAATATTATACACATATGCAGTATTTTTTTTATTTTATTTTTTTATTCTTTTTTTGTTAACTTTTTTAAGGTTATGGGAAAGGGAAATATCTCACTTTTATAATGTAACTGTATGAACATACTGTATAACCCTACAAAAAAAATTTTTTATCGAAAAAATTAAGTTTTGATATGGTTCAAGTTAGAGCATCAGCTGAAAGTTTGGTGACTATACAGATTCACAATCTGATACAAAGACTTTTTTTTTTTTTCTCCTTGCAGTGATAGCTGTGTCAGCCTAATTTCCAGCCCCAGGCTCCTCCACCTAGAGCTGATAAGCGGAAACGTGCTAAGCTGTGCATGCATGGCTCATCTGTGCGCATGATACTGCGGCTGCACCACTCTCCTCTCCTCCTCTCCACTCCGCTACACCAGCACGCTCCAACTCACCTTGAGTAACCGCGTTCAGGATTACGCACACAATTAACCAATACACTCCTCGACTGCTCGACACGTCAACCAATCAAAAGGTATCAGGGGCGTGGTCTGCTGCTGCATTTCCCACTCCAGCGCTGCTGCGGGAGCGAATGGAAGCGCGGCGTGGGCGGAGCCGCCGTCTGAATTCCCGCACTGGGGTTCGCGTCGCGCTTGAGAAGCGTCTCCGTCTTCCACGAGTGTGTTGGTGCAGGTGTCCGGGGGGGAGGATGAGGAAGAGGATGATGATGATGATGATGATGAGGATGCCATAAGAAAGGCGGGCAGGGGCAAGAATGAAGGGAGACGCCGGAAAGAAAGAAAGAAAGAGATAGAGAGAGAGAAAGAAAGAGAGAACGGGGAATATGATATGAATAACGGGAGAACGGTGCGGTGCGGTGCGCAGAAATCGACTATGTGCAAAATATTGCAAGGGCCACGCTGAGCTGTTATTTCTGGTCGGCGACAGTACTATGATTTGGTATGTGGCCACTTTGATAGCAAGCGTTTTCAGCACCCGGGGAACGACAGCTCAAGGTGAGTGCAAGAGCAGCATTTTGTATTTTTTTCTTTAAAAAGAAAAGAAAAGAAAAAATATATATAAAAACACATATATAAGTGCACACGCGGCATTACTGCGTTATTGTTATCATCAGCATCATTATTGTTGTATTTGAGTTAAAAACCAACAGCGGGAAAACGTGGCAATGTGTGCATTTGTTTTTATTTGTTATTGTTTTCCTTCTTCAATCCTCAGATTCAATGCATAACTTGCATACAAGTTCAAAGTCTTTCGTTCCATTCATTCATCCTGATTGATCCTGCGCCTTATCCTGCTGTCTTGTCTTGTGTGAGGCCGTGAGCAGCGCCCAGACACAAGGCGTGTAGCAGCGCCTCCAGCTCCATCACCTTTCATCTGTACACCAGCGCATTTCACGTGCAATTTAAGATCGAAACGTTTTTTAAATGCATCCTGGGCACGTATCGCATTGAAATGTTAATGCAGAAATGCATTAGATTAACCAATCCTAGACGGAAGCCTGTCCAGCATGCAGGAGACACCACAGTATGAGTTGCAGTCTGTGCACAGCAGCGTTGGGGCAGACTGATTGTGTGCTCGGATTTATTCTCGGCATATTGCATGGTGTAGTCTGTTCTCCCTGCAGTCAATTGTATTATAAATCAGTGCAATCGCGTATTCTTTGCAGGCGCCATGCTACACTGTTTTGATTGCATTACTAAACGCGCCTGTCATGGGCCTTGTGTATTATTATTATTATTATTATTATTATTATTAAATGAAACAGTGCATTCGTGCATGCTTTGTTTTACGTTTTGTCCACACATGCGTGGACTTATTTAACCTTGCGTTTTCCGCGCGCGTCCAGGAGGAGGGGCCGCGCGCTCGCGCTAATTAGGACTACGCGCGTGCATCTGGACTCCATACAATTAACGCCGCGTGCGTGGTTCTGGAAAGTCAGTTGAGCTTTGATAAACATTTCAGTATCAAATCACACACAGACTACTAAGCTGGTGCATTTATGTTTTTTTTATTATTATTATTATTATTATTATTATCATAAGACGTTTCGTCTACTATATTTTGGGCCTTTAGAATTGAATTGCGATTAAAATGTGCGAGTGCACGAGCGAGTGATGCTCTAAAAAAATGCACGCTACATCCCGAGTCCGCGTTTTCTTCTTCTTCTTCTTCTTCTTCTTCTTCAAGCGTTTGAATGAAAATTAAAAATAATAAGTCTATGCATGAATTAGCAGCATGATCGTTATCAGCACTGATTGGCTTGTCGGCGCTGGAGGCTCGCTGTGGCACAATGCGGCTTTGAAGGCAGCCTTAGAAACGAGTGAGCAGTGTGAAGAGCATCGGAAACTCACAAGCACTTAATCCACTGGTCACTAGTGCAGCAGGCAAGGTCATCTCAGACCCAGACTGCTCTGAAAAATGTTGATTTGATGCTGAAGATGTCTAAAAACGGTAAAATGTGAGCTGCAGGAAGGAAAGAAAGAAAGAAAGAAAGAGCGCCTGTGGGCGGGGCTTCACACTGCAGCTACAAATGAAGCAGAACATTAGTACTGTGTGTGTGTGTGTGTGTGTGTGTGTGTGGTCCGAGAACTCTGCCTACAAAAATCACTTTAATAACTGTACACATGTTTATAGCACAGTGCTGTCAGATTCTTTTGGCCTTGACTAACTGTCTATAACATCAGCTTTGATAAAGTTATTAATAAAAGTATTAACCCCATTCAGATGTGGCCCATTGGTAAGTTTTTTGCCTGCCACATGGAAGGGCCCGGGTTCAGTTCCCACCCAATGCACAAACCCCAGCCACCGGATGCAGTGCGGGTCCCAAGTCCGGATAAAATGGGAGGGTTGCGTCGAAAGGGAATCTGGTGTAAAATCTGTCTTAAGTTGTGTGTGTATAGGACAGTCCACTGTGGGGACCCTTTGACGGGAGCAGACGAAAGACTAACAACATTCAGACAGGTTAATGTTTCTTTAATAACAGCTATTTTAAAAGGATTTTCATGGCGCACATGCATATGGCACACATGGCGTATATGCAATAAACCCAGCAGGAATTTTGGATTGTCAGCATGTTGTGACAACGCTAATTTGGCAGCGTTATTACGGATTGTAGAACACCCTTGGTATTAGGTTGTTTTTGAAAGTTAGAATCACTTCAATGATATAACGTTGGACCAGCGTTGACTGGGATACCGTTGACTGAACCATGTTGCAAATGTAACTTTAAAACAGGGTTTATTTACAGTAAATATCTCAACTAAAATGCGTTATTAAGTGCTCATAATGCCTGTGCTATTTTTTTTTTGTTCCCTGTCCATGCTAGCCACTGGTGTACTAGGAACCCAACTGGTGTTGCTAGTAAATGCGCATGCGAGGGGTGTTCAAGTCAAACCAGGACATGTGATAAAATTTCTTGTGAGTAATCGCATAAACAGGAGCAAAGAAGCACGGTATGGTGATTAGACTCTTGGCAACAGTAAAACATTTTAATAATGCAAACTGTTCAAACAAGGCTGTGTCTGTGAATGACAATCCAGGCTGAGATGGCTAGCAGCCCACTGCAGTCGTGCACATGAAAATTCAGTGAAGAGAATGGCTGATCTTTCAAAATTGATGGATAATTTGTCGCTCAATTGCAGCAGAGACGCATAAAAAACCACCTGCACATTACTGGAACTTGGCTGGGAGTTATTGCTGCATCTCTCATATAGTCCTGACCTCACTCTGAGCCATTTCCACATATTTGAGCCATTAAAGGAGTTCCTGGGAGGCCAGCCTTTCGGATGTAAAGCAAGAAGTCCAGTAATGGCTCCGGCGTACTGAGAAAACTTTCTGTCGTGAAAGTATCCAAGCACTAGTGAAATGCTGGGATAAGTGCATTTGTGTAGCAGGGGATTATATAGAGTAAAAAGGTAATTTTTACATTCATAACTGTGTTCTGTCGTTCTGCTCAATCAAAAGTCCGGGTTTGACTTGTACTGTATATTGAGTGAACAGTGTACAGTGAATGCCACAAAATATCTTCCCTTATCTTCTTTTATCTTAAGTCATAAAATAATACACAACTGCAATTTACCAAATCAATCAACGTAGAAGTGTCAGAAAGAAAAAAACAAACAAACAATAAACCTAGCATCAGCAATTTATAAGCATGTCAATGTATGCAGCACTTAACATCCGAGATTTGTTCTGTGAAACGGTATGTTTGGCAAAAATGTTCTAAATATACACACTTCAGGAAAAGAAAAACTTGTATAAATATTTTAATATTAAAATTATTGCTATAAATTATATATTGACATATACACTCACCTAAAGGATTATTAGGAACACCTATTCAATTTCTCATTAATGCAATTATCTAATCAACCAATCACATGGCAGTTACTTCAATGCATTTAGGGGTGTGGTCCTGGTCAAGACAATCTCCTGAACTCCAAACTGAATGTCAGAATGGGAAAGAAAGGTGATTTAAGCAATTTTGAGCGTGGCATGGTTGTTGGTCCCAGAAGGGCCAGTCTGAGTATTTCACAATCTGCTCAGTTACTGGGATTTTCACGCACAACCATTTCTAGGATTTACAAAGAATGATGTGAAAAGGAAAAAACATCCAGTATGCGGCAGTCCTGTGGGTGAAAATGCCTTGTTGATGCTGGAGGTCAGAGGAGAATGGGCCGACTGATTCAAGCTGATAGAAGAGCAACTTTGACTGAAATAACCACTCGTTACAACCGAGGTATGCAGCAAAGCATTTGTGAAGCCACAACACGCACAACCTTGAGGCGGATGGGCTACAACAGCAGAAGACCCCACCGGGTACCACTCATCTCCACTACAAATAGGAAAAAGAGGCTACAATATGCATGAGCTCACCAAAATTGGACAGTTGAAGACTGGAAAAATGATGCCTGGTATGAGTCTCGATTTCTGTTGAGACATTCAAATGGTAGAGTCAGAATTTGGCGTAAACAGAATGAGAACATGGATCCATCATGCCTTGTTACCACTGTGCAGGCTGGGGTGGTGGTGTAATGGTGTGGGGGATCTTTTCTAGCAACACTTTCGGCCCCTTAGTGCCAATTGGGCATCGTTTAAATGCCACGGCCTACCTGAGCATTGTTTCTGACCATGTGCACCCCTTTATGCCCACCATGTACCCATCCTCTGATGGCTACTTCCAGCTGGATAATGCACCATGTCACAAAGCTCGAATCATTTCAAATTGGTTTCTTGAACATGACAATGAGTTCACTGTACTAAAATGGCCCCCACAGTCACCAGATCTCAACCCAATAGAGCATCTTTGGGATGTGGTGGAACGGGAGCTTTGTGTCCTGGATGTGCATCCCACAAATCTCCATCAACTGCAAGATGCTATCTTATCAATATGGGCCAGCGTTTCTAAAGAATGCTTTCAGCACCTTGTTGAATCAAAGCCATGTAGAATTAAGGCAGTTCTGAAGGCGAAAGGGGGTCAAACACCGTATTAGTATGGTGTTCCTAATAATCCTTTAGGTGAGTGTACAGTGGTATTATAATAATAATATTATATTAATCTTATATCATGCTATTTTTTTTCCTGAAGTGTGTATACATTTTTATGTCTATAATTTGTTGTTTTGAGGTTGTATTTGCAGCATTGTGTTGGAGGCCTTCATTCCTTGTTATCCCAACATAATTTTCTCAAAAACATCTTTGGATGTTGTGTTTTGAGGAGACAAGGTTGTAATCTTATAAAATTATATTACAGTTTTCGGGTTTAGGAAAGAAAAAGTGCTAATTAATTATATTGCGAAGATTTCTTTTAATGTAGCATTTACTCAGGAGAGTTTCTCCACCACAGGAGTCTTCTTTTTCTGTTTACTTTATAAAAATGACAAGCTGCTTTTTGTATTCTAAGTTCAAAAGACAAAAGAGAAGAGTGGCTGATGAGGGAATGACTGACCGACTGTACCATTTGTGATAACAGGAAGTAATCTCGTGCACAATCTAAAATAAAAATGTATCTAACTGTAAATGGTTAAAAAGCGCAGGGGGTTTGTATTCATATAAATTCAGTAATTTGTAATGAGAGGTTTATTGTTTTCATGGCTGTGGTGGAATTTTTGTCCGTTTACAAACTGCTGTGGATCTATAATTACTAATACTTATACAGATACAGTATACATGATGGACTGGCGTTTCTTCCGGGGAGTATTCCTGCCTTGCATACCGAGTAACCCTAACCGGGATAACGAAATTACTTAAGTGGAAAGAATGAAGGAATGAATGAATGAATATAAGCATTCTCTAAGCATGCACATTGAAAGAGAAGGGGCTGATACGTTCCAGAAAATGTAAATGCTTAAATGACCTGCTTAAATGAGCAGCCTTTCCTACAACCTAAGGAGGTAATGTACTCTAGAGATGTAAAATCATACACGCATGAGTTTTACACATACATTCCCAGCAACTGATAACTATTACTGTAACACTTCTCAGAATGCTTTATCCTTTGCGTTAATGCAGCAAAGCAGCCATAGAAGCCAGGGTTTGTGTCTGGTTTGGTCTGTAAGCGTCCGACTTTATGGTGGAAATTATGCCAAAATAAGGCATAATGTTAAAACTGGAAAGATGAGTATAATAGGATAGTTTCCATATCAGATTTCCCACCAAGAAAAGGTTAATCATAGCAACATGATAAACTGCTAGTGAGATATTAGAGTATTCAAGCTCAGGTACTGTATGTCAGAATAATAAATGAGATTTTTAAAATATGTTATAGTATATATGTCATGGCATTTAGATTTGCAAACAAATCACTGTAAAAAAAAAAGCCTTTTAAACGAGTGGTTTAGTCATTTTATACGCCAAATTACAGGCATTTGAGTCATTCTGTGCTACGTAAATCTGCAGATACGTAGCTGTTACGATGAGTCAAATGTCACACCATACCTGTAGAAGCCTGTATGTTTGCAAATAAATAATAAAAATTGCATGATGGTATAGTATTCTGTCTCGTTCCTGCCGTTCCTATGCTAAATTGCCCCATGTGTGAATACACGCATGGACAAATTAGTTGAACAAATACCCACAATGGTCATTGAAATAATGAAAATTAGAATTTAATTAGGAATAAATAATAATTTAATGAACACAGACTAAGAAAAATCAGACATTGCTTTTTAATTCTAATTTAAAAGAAATAATAATAATAATAATAATAATAATAATAATAACAAAACTGGCCTGGGCAAATTAGTTGGTACCCATAGCACAAATTGAAAATAATGTGACCATGCTGACATGTTAAACTAAAGTGCATCCTGTAATTAGCATCACAGTTGTCATCGATCTTGCAATCAGTAGGTCAGGCTGTTTAAGTGTTGAAAAGTAGTCTCTCTGCTGTTTGGTATCATGGAGTTGGTACCCGGCTAAACATAGACCAGAGAAAGCAAATGAGACAAGTTGTCTGAGGAGATCAGAATAAAAATTACAACAAGAATGGTAAAGGTAACGACTGAAATACCATCTGCAAACAGCTTAATGTTCCTGTGTCTACAGCTGCAAACATTATTAGGACGTTTACAGTCCATGGGACTGCAGCCAACCTGTCTGGACGTGGCGGCAAGAAGAAAATCTGACTTCAAATTGAACAGAAGGGTAATTCGATTGATAAGCAAACAACCAAGGACAACTTCCAAAGAGATTCAAGGTGAACTCCAAGGTCAAAGAATAAGGTAGTGTCTGATCTCCCCATCGACATTGGACTGAATGGAAAACGACCTTCCTTTGGTCAGAGCTTTTTGGCACGGCACATCAGTTGTATGTTCATATACAGTACACAAAAAGCTTTTAAAGAAAAGAACACGAAACCTACCTCGATACATGGAGGCGTCTCGGTTATGTTCTATGTCTGCTTTGCGGCATCTCTCACAGGGTGTCTTGAATCTGTGCAATAAAATTCCAAGACTATCGAGGCATTATGGAGCGAAACCTAACGCCCAGTGTGTAAAAGCTCAGTCTTAGTCGCAGGTCTAGGATAAAGACTGAGCTAAAACCACCAAGAAAGGCTAAGAACAAAACTTTAGACTATTCTGAAGTGGCCTTCTACAGTCTGGAGTCAGCCGAAGCAATTTGCTCACAATGTGTGGTCCAAACTACAGGTCCATTCGGACATGTGCAGGAGTCTCATTGAGAGTTACAGTAGTCGTTTGATCACAGTGAGTGGTTGTGCAACGAAATATTAGACTAAGAGTCATATCATTTATGTCCAGAGTTCCATTATATTGTAAAAATTATTCTGTTGAATGACAGTTCAAATGGAATGTCTGATTTTCATTAGTCAGTGTTCATTATATCGTTATTTATTATTACTTTTGTCAGTTTCAAAAGTAATATTCACTGGTCATGGAGTTTTTTTTTTTTCTTCCTTTAATGGAAGGGCGCCAAACAAATTCATGTACAGTACATCTATGTGTATGTGTGTGTATATCACACCCTGGGATAGACTGGCATCCCATCCATGGTGTATTCCTGGCTTGCAGCCAGTGATTCTGGGATGGACTGCAGATCCAGCACAACCCTAACCAGGATAAAGCTGTTACTGAAGATGAATGAATAAAATGACAAAGTCATTTTGCTGGCAGTGAGTTTCACAATTCATTGATTTTTTTTTAATGGCCCCGATAGTTAAAATCAGGTGACACCATGAATGAACCAAGATAAGGAGAGAGACGGGGCACATGGACAACTAACGACAGAGGCATTCCCACAGCTGTCTGCTTGCTGATAATGCCCACCCTTGGCAAAGCGACCTTCTTTACCACCTTGCAAAGCGGTGTTTGTTTGACCTCCGGCCTTCAGGTCCATACCGTTTTCACCTATTTGTGATAGAACAGGAGCAACCCACTTTTCATTTCCTGCAGTAATTCGGTGTAACCTTTTCTCCTGCAAGAATTTAAGAGATTGTAAATCAAGCACAAATGCACTGGTTTGTTTCTGTCTTATAAAGGCATCCTTCTTTTTCTCCTTAAGCAGGTATGGAACAGAGAACTGTGATGACTGAAATAAACAGAATACTATAATTACAGACTGCATTGCCTAATGTTTTTTTCCCCCTATGGATAAATTTTATTTCCCATTACCATACACACTAAATCAGTAAATATGGATCCAGTAGTTTCCGGCTGATCAACGGTAATCGGTCTGGGTTATATTGCTTCCAGTAGTTTTTCCCCCATTTCCTTTTGGACAAAGTCTAAAAAGACAGTTGCAATCATTTTACTCTCACTGTTAGAGCTATATGAATAAATATCAGTCAACTTTTGTTGGTGGATTCAATCCATTGGTACCATATGTAGGTAAGGTTCTTTAAAATCAAATCAGTCAATAAAAATACACCACAATTTTTTGCAATAAGTACGAACTGTTTGCAAAATCGCCCGCAAAATACTTCTTATTTTGAGTTTATGGTGAATTGTTCGATACCGCCACCTACTGGACTCAAGTGTGTAGCGGAAGACTGGCAGGAAGAAAAAAGATAATCACTTTGTACACAACATGATATATACTGTACCTTTACCTTTACTTGAGGACTCTACGTAAGAAGTTTTATTAGTGGGTACTTTTTACTTTTACTTCACTATATCCTGCAACAAATATCTATACTTTCTACTTCACTACGTTTGTGCATGGTGTTGTGTTCCATGACTAAAGCGATGTGTAGTATTGCCACCTGCCAGGTATTAACCATATCTGCATGGTGTTTGAAATGACATGGATGCAGACAGCGATGAAAAAGTACTACTACACCTGGGAAGCAAAGAGAGAGAAAGAGAGTACTGTATAAAAGGGAGACTAGTTTACTATGATTTAAAAGCTACTGTAAGCTAATACAAGCTCGGGACTTTTTTAATACTTAAGAAAATGTAAATGTAAGTACTTTTACCCAAATAGGTATGTAACTGGAGGACTTTCTTTTTTACATGGATAGTATTTTACCTACAGCAGGGTATCTCTACTTTTAGTCAACTATAGGGTTATACTTAAGTATAGGATATACTTCGATCACAATTAACAACACAAGTTACATATAATTCCAATGTTTATTCATTACTTCATGTAGTTTTAAACGTATAAGTAATAATGCTTCTAAATGAATAAACCTTAGTGCTGTTCAATTGAATAGAATTGAAAATCTCATTGCGACAAAATTGGATCGGACCTACAGTATGATTCACTAATACCTGTACAGTTGTACAGCTTAAACTCAACATTCAATAAGTCTGTAATATTTTTTTTTTCATAAAAATATGTACAGTAAAAATAGTATGATATGATACTTCCGTCTTTTACTGTTTCCCTCTATATTCCAATTTTGTTCTTTCAGATCAAACGTTTTGGTCAAAATAAATCCTTATTTGCACAAAGGTTAAAAGGATTTGTGGAATTTTTGTAGGTTGCTCTGACAAATACGAATGTGTCATTCAGTGTGGCTCTCAGTACAGTCTGAGGCTGACTTTGAGTTATAGTTGTGCATACTCCCTCTCGCTTTCTCAACTGACTTTCCGTCTCTCTTAGACTTCCGTCAGCTGGAGTTGTCAGTGTGGCTCATTCTGTCTCCATCAGATCTATTAAATATTCAGCAATTTGCTTACTTATACAAAACTGCACTGTGTTTTAGAACAAGAAGATATTTCTTTTTGTACATTGTCTTCTTTTAAAAGGAAACAACTGTATTACCAGGGTAGGGATACTACATTCCATGCTCTTTTGTGCGTATATAATTTACCACATTGCACTTGTAATGTTAGTAAGGCAATGCTCTTATTGAGCTGCTTTGGGAATCTGCTATCCTGTGTGCAGATCTTTTCATAGATTCATTTAATGTAGAGAAAGTGGTTGAGGGCCTGCTGTGTTTCACTAAAGACCGCATTTCCTGGTGAGGACTTGTTCTGCTGTCATCATTTTTTATCAATGAATGCAATCAAATGCCTTTATGTGCCTTATAGAAAGCAAAATGTACATTCTGCCTGGACATCTTAGATGTACTATAGTGTGTATACACAAGCTGGTTGAACGTATACATGAAATAATTCAGATACAGGTCAAGAGCTTTAGTTATTGTTCACATTGTACATCAGGTTGGGGTGAAAATGTGATATCAGTGACTTTGGAGGTGCCAGACAGCAGGCTGGTTGGAGTATTTCTGAAATAGCTGAGCTCCTGGGACTTACACACAGTTTGTAGTGTTTATGCAATATATATACATACAGTGAGGACGGAAATGTCTTATTGATGAAAAAGGTCTAAGGAAAAGGGCCAGACTGGCTCAAGCTGATAGGAAGTCTAATAGGGGTTTAATGGTACAGTTATGGTTTGGAATAAACCTCAGTTGTGAAGTCACAGTTTGGTACTGTATGTTTTCACACCAGTAATGTTAACATTTTTTTTTTTTACATTAATTATGAATTTATATTGTAACCTGGCCATCATTTCCTGAACATAAAAATATTGCACATAAAGGCACAAACCTTAGATAGATACAGTTAGATAAACCTTGCTAGTACTGGTTGGACCTCCCTTTGCCTTGAGAAGTGCCTTAATAGATAGTGACTTGATAGCATCACACAGTCACTGCAGGTTCAGCATATTCCAATGGTGCTCTGTTGGATTGAAATTTGGTGACGTTGGAGGCCATTTGATTACACTGAACTTATCGTCATGTTCAAGAAACCAGTTTCAGATGATTTTAGCTTTGTGACATCCAAGTCATCCTGTGTTCATAAAGGGATGGACATGGAAAACATTGTCCACAGCAACAATACTCAGACAGGCTATGGCATCTTAACGATGCTCAATTGGTACTAAGTGGTCTAAAGTGTGCTAAGGAGATATCCCCACACAATTACACCACCACTAGCCGGAACTGCAAATTGTTCCTGTTGTTTCTTAGCTGACAGGAGTGGCATCTGGTGCTGCTGTAGACCATCTGTGTTCTCCTTTCCTTGATGCTCTTCAGCATACCTCGGTTGTAACAAGTTATTTGAGGTACATTTTAATGTAGATCAGCTCAAACCAGTCTGGCCACTCTCCTCTGACCTCAGGCATCAACAAAGTGTTTTTTTCCCCCAGACGACTACTGCTCACTGGATATATATTTTTTTCATCAGATCATTCTCTGTAAACCCAATAATACTCAGACGAGTCCATCTTGGCACCAGCGACCATGTCACGTTCAGAGGCACTTAAATCACCTTTCTTCCCCATTCTGATGCTCTGTTTGAACTTCAGCAGATGTCTGACCATGTCTGCATACCTTAATTGCACTAATTTACTGATATGTGATTGGCTGGTTAGATTTTTTCATCAACAGAGAGTTGAACAGGTGTGCCTAATAAAGTGGCCAGTGAGTGAATAAAATACTACCACAAGTTAACAAATGTCAACTTGGGGTATTATTCTCAACTCTAGAAGTTTTTTTTTACTGTTATACTTAATGTCTCCTCCTCCTTTTTAACAACAACAACAAAAAAAAAAACATGCTACAACCATGATTTGACACGCATGGACGGTAGAAACCGGAAAACCTATAAAACGTAGATTTGAGGATCTAATAGACAGTACGGTAACCATAAACCAGTGATCTTGGAGCTGTCAGGTGGCAACACTACACACACAAATTACAATAATGTCCAAAAAAGTTCTTTCCAACCCAGTGCCTGGAACTGACTAGTCAATGCATTGTTCCGTACAACGCATGTTAAGGCTGGAAACAGATTGTGAGGTTCAGGGACACCAGGCTCCAGATGGGGTGAGTTCGTGGGAAGAGAACATGGTGCAGAGTCTATCAGATGGACATCAGTGACCCTGCTAAAATGACCATGTCTTTCGTTTTTCAAAGGACTTACCGACCATCTGGTGTCCCTGAGGTGTCTGTACTACTCTACTAACTTTATTTTTCATCCTGTGCTGAAGTTACTGTGCTGAAGACGATATTGTAATACGTATGATGCAATCTTGACACAATTTGGTTCAAGTTTAATAAAACATGACCTCTAAACCGAGTGCACTAATAGAATTCTTGTGGTTCGTAGGCTAAATAGGAAAGCTCGTCAGCCAGGATGTGGGCTCTGGATGCTTGGGAATGTGGCATTATGCTGTAGTACTGTAAGGAGCGCTAGAGTTTAAGATATATTAAAAGACTGCTTGTGTTTTATTCTGAAATAAAAGTTCTATAGAATTTTACAGAATTTAGTAGGGCTCTTTAAAAATGCCTATAGAATTTTTACTCCTTCTATACAAGTCTTTAGACATCGGAATTTGTAGACCCTCTGATATGTAGGAATCTGATATTCTACCGAATTCTACAGAACAAATGTATTTTGTTGTCTGAGATGTCTATGTTCTAACACTGCTATTAAATCTAAAAATGCATGTTACATTTAACTTGCTATTATTATTTGATTTAGTAGAGGTTCAAATTAAGTTTGCGCTAATTAATTTTTTATTGTATTAAATTTTTCTTTTTAGCCGTATCCAATTCCCACCCATCACTAGGGGGCTCCCACATTAAGGCTACTACCACCAGTCAGGGAGGGTCAAAGTCTATTGCGTGTTTCCTCCGAACCCACGGGACGGCAGCCAATCACATCTTTTCGAACAGCTCGCTGACACACCATCAGGGGCGGCGTGATACACTCTGAGCTCGCGTGAGCTCACAATTGGAGCCTGTGGAGCCGTGATTGATGTGAGAGCTAAGTGGCTCCCACCCCGCTGAGAGAACTCGGCCAATCAGCTCTCTCCAGGCCCCCGGCTGCGAGAGGCTACAGCATCACTCGGGAATCAATCTAGCGAACTCCAGATGATAGGGCGAGCATTTTTCCACCGTGCCACTCGGGGGCCATTTTTTAAACCTACTTTAATTAATTAATTAATTAATTAATTAATTAATTGTTTTTCTTTATATTTTTATGAACCAGGTGGAACTTGTAGTGTCAAAGTACTAACTAGGAAGTCAATCTTTATTTAATGCTTATCAGGTACTAGGTTCCCTTGGGTACTACAATTCTATAGGATGTCAGTTCTGTCTTCTGCATAAAAATGGCTAAGACGAGGGAATTCTCAAGTGAATTATGAACTTAAGTGGCAAATTTCTGTATATGATTTTTAGAAAGCAATCAAGCAGACATGGATTGAGCGAGTGACACCAGAGTACTGCAGACGTCTTTTTGACTCTGTGCCCAGCTGGAGCCAGCGGGTTTTGAAGAATGAAGGACTTTATACTAAATATTGATTGATGTATAGCAATTTCATTGCATAAAATAACAAATTACTCTCATTATTATCATGGATGCAGTGCTGGTCCCAAGCCCGGATAAAATGGGTGGGTTGCATCAGGAAGGGCATCCGGCATAAAACCTGTGCCAAGTTGTTGTGCGGATCAAATGGTCCCCTGTGGCGACCCCTCGATGGGAGCAGCCGAAAGACTAACAACATTATCATGACTGTCATTGTTTAAAAAAAAAAAAATTGTCATAAATACATCGAGTTTTACTTTTGTCTCAGTACTTTTGTAGATATTGCATAGATTTTGTTCTTTAGGAATTCTGTAGAATTTTTTTCCTTTCACTTTTCCACCTATTCATAAATTAGCTCTGTGTGCTTAAAAAAAATTAAAATAAAAAGTTATGTTCCATGATGTAATATGATAACTGGCGTGGGTGATTATGTAGTAAGATCATAATCAACAGTAGGATCATGAAAACTGATTACTTTCCAATAACAGCACATCCTGAAGCATTTCATGCTTCTTATAACACTTGGTAATGATAACTATATGCTATGCGTTCACAAAACAACTTAGTTACTTATTGCTTTATCACTTACATTATAACATCTCTAATCAGGTCGTTCTCTATAATGGCCCATGATATTTTTATCTCATACCACAGGTATTGAAGGTGTTGATTAATGTTCTGTAACATCAGCTTGTTTCTAATACAGTTAATAATACAAAATAAACGTAAGACGTGTGACAAATCACTCACAGGAGACTTGCAGAAATGCTCAGTAACCATCTCCCGTGGATTTAACGAAATCATCCATATCGACAAGTCTTTGTAAATTAGCTGTTACTATAGAAACAAGCTACTGTTATATAACCTCAATCAACACCTTCAATACCTGTGGTATGAGGTAAAAATATCGTGGGCTATTATAGAGTCAGAGTTTTTTGTTGAGCAAAATCAGTCACTTATTACGTGATGAAAGAAAAGAAAAAAAAAACATTATTGTGCTATTATATTATAATATAATTATCAGATCGTCATACCGCACAGCCTTAATAGTAAATGACGTGACATTTCATGACAGAGATTCCAAGGTGGAGCCCCTGCCTCTGTGCATATTCCTCTTAATCTGTGTGGTACAGGTACAGTATGATCTGATCACTCGCTCATCCGGTTGCCTCTCTAGGGCAGGTGTTGCCGGCATTGCCGTGACTTTAAGCCGTTTTTCCGTGTTAAATGACCTTTACCAAAGACAAGCCGGTGTTTACATACAGATCCATCAGCGATCCAGGCAGCTGAGCAGTCCTCTGTATTTCTTTCCACATCTCTGTTTCCCTCGCTGCATGATTGCAGATTCCCAATGTGTCTCCGTGTTGCAAGTCAAATGCTGCCTTGCAGTCTGAGGATTGCAGTTGAAAGCAGGTTTCACACCCTCCTCCTTCCTTTCCTTATGCTGAGATGTTGTAGTTCGTATGTAATGAATGTATGTGGAAATCCTAAAAATGACTAATGAGTGAGAAATAGAAAGTAGCAAATAGCATTACAGTATATATAATTAGTATTATAAAGGTGGACCAAGGGTTAATATTGAACTGGAGACAGAACCTAAATACTATACTAAGATTAGTATAACAATTAGTTTGTTTTAGAAATAGATATCATTGTTTATTTACTATATACAGTACAGTATATAGAAACTGAAGTGAGTATAAAAAATGATTCTGAATTCTTAACTGTGGAGTAAGACTTGAAATAATTACAGGTTGGCCAACACAAATGACTGATAATAGAGTTTTATTAGCACTCATGAAGCTGTTCTGTTAAAGCACGGTTAATGGGTCATAAAATGGTCTATAGACATCAAGGGGTGCTAAATGGCACTAATAATTGCATAATGCTCTCTAAGCCTTCCTGTCATTTTAAGACAATTGCCCCATTTGGGATCCTACAATATTCACAATGTAGTCTGAGAAGACCAACTATGGACGAGCAGTTGTGCAACGGTATTTCTGCGTGGTTGCCCACCCCAGTTCTCAGAGATTCTTCTTAATTCTTAATGTCTCGCTTACAGTATTTCCTCTCTTTCAGAAGTCTAATAAAGTGAATAGGCGATTCAGGTTTGTCGGAAGCTGGAACTTGCATGTATTCGCAATGCAATGTCCAATCACGAAAGTTAGATCACATGTCCGGCGTATATCGTCACGTACCTTCAGCGTGCATCCTCTGCATGTGCCGTATAAGCCCAGGATGTCCGGATGCAGGTGTAAAAGCAGTGGCGATGAAGCTGTTACTGCTAAGAAGCGCCAAGCAACAACAATGGAGACGAAAGAGAAAATAATGGAGCGAGGTGAAAAAATAGCAAACACGATTGCACAATTGTATTATTAGTAGAACACTACTCTAACGTACTTGAATATACTCTGTATAGCCATTTTATGTTAGTATCCTAGTACATAGACAAGGTCTGCTGGACCTACGAACAAATTGGACTTATGGAACGGAACTCGCTCGTATGTACAGGACGTAATGTAAATAGGTTAAAGATCTAAAGATGTGTGGAGATGAAAGCATGCCTATTGTGGAAATGTATTGTATTTAATTAATAGTACAATTGTTCAGACACACACGTTTCTGACCTCATGTATTATTATCTTCGTGTTGCGTTAATTCATCTACACAATCAGCTGTCAGCACATGATGAAACGCGAGGTGCTGCATCAACTGCTCTTTCATAAGCTTTTGAATAATGAATGTGCAACCCATATTGCTAAATTTGCTCTATTTCTATTGTTACCAAAGCAATTTTTAAGCTTTTTTTCCCATTAATTTTATCTTACCATTTTGATTCATACACATTCACATTACGTACAAGCTTAAATCATTCTTTTGATTGTGTAAAGCTGCTTTGCGACAATGTCAATTGTTAAAAAGCACTATATAAATAAAATCGAATTGAATTTAATAAAGGTATTCGTCTTTTAATTTTCGTTTTTTTATATTTTGCTTTCATGTTGTATTTGTTACACATTTCAATAAAGCCATTGTTAGTTGGTTGATTTCAGGCAGGGAATCGAAGGGTTAAAATCGACAATTTCCTTGAAAATGCAGCGTTTGCAGAAAATACGAACCATATCTTTTTTGTATAAAAATGTATACGTTTCAATTTATATAAAAATATGTATTTCTTTAAAGGAGCTTTTCGGCAAGGGCTATTGTTAAAAACTGCTCTACAAATAAAATCTTAAATTGAATCATCTGCAAGGTACGTGCAAAATGCTCTCGCTTTATAAGATTATGCCTTCTCCTTCTTTTGAAGTTATAGGCAATTGGTGCATTACCTCCTCCACATCATTTCAATGTTTATTAGGTAATTGTAGGAGTTTTTAATATTTTAAAGTCTTTATGAAATATAGCTGCATGAGACGAATCAGACAATGAACATTAGTGCTATTGAATCAAATTGAGGCCAAAAGACAAATCAAACTGACATTCTACTTTTTTTTTGCTGTGAACTGGATGAAAAAAAAAATCTATTTGCTTTTTCAAGTTTTTTTCTTAAAGACAAGTGTGTTTAAATGTGTTGGTGTAGTTCAGTGGTTCTCAAATGTTTAGTTCCCAAGGGCCCCTTTTATTACAGTACATCATTACATTACTATACATTACATTACAAAATTTTCAGAACACATTAAGCCTGAGTTGACGCTGTTGCCTGGGCCACTAAATATAAAGCTGTGATGGTGTGGGTTGTGACTTCATGATCACCCCCCCTGGCTATGCTTGACAGTCCCATGGTGGTCCCTGGACACTACTTGGTCAAGATGCTATTGAAATAGACATCACTTATGCGTTTACGTACTGTAGTAGGAAAACTCTGGCAGCCGTACAATCAGTGCAGGTGACCTGTGTAATCTGAATTCGGCCCTCAGAATATCAACTTGGTCATGGACTGCACTTAATCCGGAGGAATGCCAACATTTTCCCCCCTTAAATGCCAATGTGTAAATTAAAAACCTTTTTAATAGATTAGAAATAGATTTTGGACTCAGTATCCTGATACCTAAATTGCAAAAAACAAATGTATCATAATATGTAACTGAATAATTTTTTTTCTAGTAAAAAATAGTTTAAATGTCTAGTAGGCATGCTGTTTGGCACTGCTTACAATAGACATGTTAAACTGACTGATGGGAATTTGGATATTTGCTAAAGGCGGATACTTGACTTTGTTGTGCCTAAGATCAAATGAATGAAATGATGATCGCTCCGACCAGGTCGGCCAAGGCTCAGAACGTGAAACCTTTTGGCCCGCAGGGCTGCTTCTGTTTAAACCGACTGTTGCGCCCGCAACAAAGCCTTTTTATGTCTGTGCAGTTCTTCATGTGTAATTGCGTTTGTTCCAATCCCAGATGCACAATATTTATTATTAATATAATGTACGCACAATACATTCATCTGCTGACATTTCATTCAATGAGCCAATTAGTTTGTAAGATGCCCACATGTTAACAAGGCTAAACCTGCATGTACCCTGTCTGTGGGGCTGAGGGCGTTTTATTGTGAGGTTGATGCCATGTGCAGGATCTAGAGAGTTTATGAGAATGTGCATACTTCCCCTTGCCCTTTTTTGTGTCTGGCTTTTTGTATTTGCACAGTTGCACTGTCACAATAAGCTCTCGGCCCCACACGTATTGATGAAATCTGTTCTGTTTCTGTCTAAAAGCTGTGATGCAAAAAATCTAATAAAGTGACCTATTTCCCTAGAACAAGAAGATTAAACTGGTAAATACTACAACTAATTGATGTATAACAGCACTTACGGAAGAAGATGGGGAAATAATTTCTACTACAGAAAAAAATCCCTATCACTGCAACATAAATATATAGAGATTCTTAAAGTTTTTTATTCTCAGCTATGGTACTGGACTTTTTTTTTTTTTTTTGTGGTGAAATTTTCCGCACTACTTTAAATGGTAACTTTTTTTCTATCTTAATACTGTCGTTTGTTGATGTTTAAAAAAAAAAAAATTTTTCCACACAGTATCTCAGGCACATGAGCACACTGTCAGCAGTTTTCCCCCATTTTACCGTAGTAGTGAAGGTGCTTCAAATTCTTCTGAAGTGAACTTTCTCAAGCTACAAAATAAAAACACCTGGAAAAAAGTCAACCCTAAGGCTTTACTTTTTGTTGCTAAGGCAAGTACAGTGACCTTTAGCTTTACACAAAGGGCTAAAAGGGGCCTGTACTGTATGTCAGTCAGCAGTAAGCAGTCTTCCTTTATAAAGTCAAACTGGGACTTTTGCTATTCTGCTTGTGCAGAATAAAAGAACACAGTTATAAGAATAAATGCTCCCTTTATTTCGCTATATAGAATCTATTTCATTAGTGCTTGGATACCGTAAAGGTATAAAGGTTTCTTAGTACACCGGAACGATGAATGAACTTAATGCGTCACATCTGAAACGCTGGCCTCCCAGGAGCTCCTTTATTGGCCCAGACATGTGGAAATGGCTTGGCGTGAGGTCAGGACTGTACGGTGGATGTGGCAATAACTCCCCAGCTCAGTTCCGGAAATATGCAAATGGTTTTGGTAAATGATTGTGTGTACAGTTCTCACAGACAGATTCGTCTCTTCTACAAAATCACCTGACATTTGCAGAATGCATCGATTTCCAGTTATCCATCGATTTTCAAGGATCGATGGGATAACTTCATGAGAACGACCTCGTCCAGGATCGTCATTCACAGATGTACGGCCTTATTTAAACCATTTGCGCCATTCAAATGTTTTACTGCGGCTACGAGTCTCGTCACCATTCTGTGCTTGAAGTCTTCTGTAAATGTCAATCGATTTTACCCCTTCATTCACAAGACATTTCATCACAACTGCTGGTTTGACTTGAACTCCTGTAGTAAAATCTGAGCGGTTGCAATTTAGTAGTGATCAATTAATTGTTCTGACATGCTGTGTGTAAACTCATTAGTGTAGTGGGACATTGACATTTGATTCTGAAATTGACAGATGTTTTTTAAACCTTTGATTATAGATTACTTTAACTAATCATTTTAACAATAAAAACAACCCTAACAATAGCCAAACCCTTTTGGGATGAATCCATGCACTTGGGAATTCATACCTGACAATAATAAGTGGTTTGATCTGTGATATTTGTCGTTAAAGTTAAATATAAAAAATTGCCCTTTGGTCAATCGCTTTCACATCATAATTGAGAACTACTGCTAGGTGCTGAGAATTGTCAACCCCACAACTCAAGCAAAGTACTTTGCTTCATCAGATACACCCAACGCCTCAACAAGAAAATTTAAAGTTAACAACATGTTTAGGTATAAATATATATATTCGTCTGGTTTTGTGGGCACATTGGCCAAAACTCACTCAGAACTCGGTTCATACATTTTCAAACTCAAACCAGTCTCAGAATTTTTTTTTTTTTTGTTAACAGAATTTAATGAGACTTGCCAGTCCTTTGGTCTCTGCCTGAAGTTGCACCTGCACCAGACTTAAAATCAAAATTAAGTTATGTTGAAGTGAAGTTACCAGTTTTGTGCCAGATTACATCACAGCATCCAGAGCTTTTTTGAACGAATATAGCACTTTTTTCCTTGAGGTGGGCGTGGCTATATGCGCCATTAAACAGAGCCAATCAATTCAGCACATTTTGCAGCACACAAAAATGGGAAGAACACTATGAAAACTGAACCTTCAAAGATATATAGACAGATCACTGTATGTTTATTCTTCCTGCAGGAATGATAAAACCTGTTTGCCTGATATATTTTGAAACCATGGCGCTAGTAAAGGGAGTAATGTGAAGCGCCACTATGAGGTAAAACACAGGTCATTAGAGCAAACATATCCGTAGCAAAGTAGTGAGTAACTGCTAAACGAGTGTTTTGCAAGACAAGCAATTTTTTAAAATAAATTTCACTCTGAAATATGAGTGTTTTGATATACAAGCACGCTTCCGGGAACTAATTCTGCTCGCAATCCAAGGTTTAACTGTATAACTAATTGCATTAAAGCTGATCAGCTTATTTTAGCTGTAACCTTATAACTATTTCTACAAACTCTTCGGTACTAACGCTAGTATATGTCAATCACGTACAGTATGACATTTTAAAAGACTTCTTTAGTATCTACTGGAGTTTGCATTTCCCTGTGATTAGTGGGTTTTCTCCACTTTTTTTTTGGTTTACCCTATAATCCAAAGCTTTTTTGGCTGATTGGCATCTTTTTTTCTCCCTAATTTAGTCGTGTCCAGTTCCTCCCAATCACTAGGGGCGCTCTCACATTAAGGCTACTACTACCACTCATTTGGGAGATTAGAAGACTATCACGTGTTTCCTCCGAATCACGTGAAGCTAGCCGACCACATCTTTTTCGAACTGCTTGTTGGGGGCGGCATAAAACACTTGGAGGACAGTGCTATACGCTCATTCCGCTTGCGTGAGCTCACAGATGCCCCTGATTGGCTGTAGTGCCGTGATTAATGTGGGACCTCTAAGTAACTCTCATCCCTCCCCTCTGAGAGAGCTCAGCCAATCAGATCTCTCTAGACCTCCAGCTGCGAGAGGTTACAACATCACCCGGGAATCAAACTTGCGATCTCTAGATGATAGGGCGAGTGCTTTACCACTGCACATGTCATTTAGAGATGTCAGCTTGATTGCTGCTGACATCCGTGTCAATGTGTATGGATGGATGTTTGAAAGGACCATCTACTGCTAGAGCCGCTCTAGCAATATAATGATGCTGGAATTCATGATGATAACTAACATCAATGTTAAAGTCTAGGGCAGAGTTAGTGGGTTCAGAGCGAGAGGGAAGGTGACCTTTTCACAGCTTGACAGTGTGCATGCCTCCAGAGTACGTCTAGAGTAGGAGGCATTGTATCATTGCATGAGCTACTCCGGAATGATGGAGATCTTTGGTGATAGCAAGTATTAAGCTTGCCGTAAACAGAAACCTTTTTGGTGGATAAGTTCAGGGATATTTGTAAGCACTTTTCAGTTCAAGAGGAAGAGAGTCAGAATGGTTATTCAAGTGAGGGTCTTTATTCCTGATTGCATGGTTTACATGGTGTGTATAATGCAGGTTTGCAGAGAATGAGGCATCTGTGTGTGAGAAGGAAAGGGAAAAGGATAGAAACCTATTAGACCAATATTAGAAGCTCCTAAGATGGGACTTTTTTTTTTCCATATCATCTGTTTGGACCAGGTGAACCCATGATTTATGCTTTTGTAGATTTTTGAGAGTACTTGAACATACTTTGTAAAAGGAGCATGACTGGGATTGATATATCATTTTTCCAGTGCATATTAACAATTGAAGCAAGCTCGAACGTGGTACAATTTGTTAAATCAATAAAACTGTAAGTGCTGTCTAAAATGTTTCTGTGTTTCAGTATTTATCCCAATTAAACAACAGACAGTGAACAAGTGGAAGTCACCAGTATGACACAGATTAATCCAGAAGAGATCAGCAAAGCCTTTACTTAACACCAATGATACTATTGTGCGTTATTATCTATATAAATCTATAGTTTACTTAAGGCCAAGCACTATACATGTATTTAAAGTATTTTTAGCCATTCTTATTCTTGTCTTAGTCTTGGCTGCTCCGTCGAGGGGAGGTCCTCACCCCTACTTCACAATTTCCAGAGAAATTGTTTCATGTTTGGTTTGTTATTGAAATGCTCGATATTTGCTTTCTGTACATTTGATGTAATACCCTTCTTGTATGTCGGGTTGTGTCCAGGTGTCCACGGCGTGAGAGAGGAGCCCCAGTTTGTGACGGCCCGTGCAGGAGAGAGCGTAGTTCTGGGATGTGATGTGAGCCACCCCCTTAACGGCCAGCAGACCCCTTATGTGGTGGAGTGGTTCAAGTTTGGTGTGCCTATCCCTTTTTTCATCAACTTCCGCTTCTATCCTCCTCATGTGGATCCGGAGTATGCTGGTGAGTCAGAAAGTCATTGCTCAGTGCCATTGTCCTGGAGGTCCATCTGGACATTTCTTTTCCCCCCATCAAGCTCGTGCCTTATTGTAAAAACCGAAATGTTCAAACTGGCACGCCGTCTATTTCAATTTCAACATTTAGATGCCTAATTATGTGCCGCATACATTAAGCATACCGGATAATGAGATGTAAAATCTGATTTCTTTTCCGATCAATAGGCTTTTAAAGCTTCAGGTTGATTTTTCCTGCTAAGCACAAACCATGTGAGATGCTTGTTCCCAACCTGCCAGTTGTTCCTGTTAAAAATGCATAACACATTAATTATCCCATGTCTGCTGTAGGCGCTAGGAAAGAATCACACACACAAAGTGTTGAAAGACACACTTAGATCAGTGACATCAGCGATGTGGATGCGCCCAAATCTGGCGGCAGACGTAAGGAAAGTATCCCAGGAGCTGCATGATTTTCTAAACTAGGACATGTAAGCAAGTTATGCATAAATTCAATTTGCTTGAAGATTGTAGAGCCCTAGAAAGAGGAGACAACATCACTGTATTAAGGATGCCATACCATGATACCGATGCGTTAGATTACCGTACAAATCAAAGACAGTTTGAAAAGTGATTAGACACAACCCTATGGGTACTCTAATTTCCATCAATTCCACCCACTAGCTATTTGACCAGCTAGCAACCAGGGAAGATGAATTCTAGGACCTTCTCCGAGACATCCAGCCGACGTGTCTTTACCATCCTCTGCTCCTGCTGCTTTATAGAGCTCTTGAACACTTAGACTAAAGATCTGCCTCTTTCCTCATACATGTGCTCACAGATTGCCGACTGACATTTTGATTGACTTGATGAAAGACTACGCCATGCCTCCTGGCTATGGATAGCTCTGGCATTGTAGACTAGTTGAACTTGCAATCTCTAGGTGAGAGACCAAGCGCTTTTCTGCTGCACCACTCTCAGAGTCCCATCCTAGCATGATTAAAAAACGAAAGCAAATCTTCGACTCCCATAAAAATAAATAGATTTTTGACGAGAAAGCAGCGGATAGTGAAAGAATTGATCATCTCACTATTTGGGTGCTTCTTCATCACATTTTAAATTAGAAATGAGGTCTCGTTTTCAATTTCAGTTCTCCTGAAATGAGCCAGTGCAGCACAGCGGCATCTTCGGGGTAGTTACTACCGCCAGTCTGCAGCTCATTATAAAAGACTATATCTATTGTGATTTTTAGATGCGAGCTCTGCCTTAGCACGCTGCCTGATGAAGTGTTTCAGTATCAGGGACATTGTTTCAGCATCAGGCACATGGGTGTAGTTCAGATCTTGCAAGGATATTTTTATCCATTTGTAATGACATCAGAAATAATTATAATTAAAACATCCGGTCTGTTTTGCTAGGCTATATTAAAATTTAACCAATTATCACACTCAACTGGAAAGCAGGACCTGCACTCGCATCTTTTACTACCTCATCACTGTAAAACATGTGATGGTGTGATATGTGACGGGGTAGCGAATGTCATCCTAAAATGGCTGCAGGCCTCCATGTGGTCAATGTCCTGACCTTGACATACATGCATTCAATTTGAAATACCATTGTCTTTTCATTAGTGTAAAAATAAAAATAAAAAACAAGAGAGAGTCAGAACTTGCATGGTTTTGTTCTTGGCTGCTCCAAATGCTCAGATGATGTAACTTCCATTCTGTGACGCAGTACATTATTAATACAACTTAGTGTGATGGAGTTTTAAGCCAAACTGCGGCATGGACAAATATATATATATATATATATATATATATATATATATATTTTTTTTTTTACTAATTATATATTGTATATAAATTATATACTATAATACAGTACAGACCAAAAGTTTGGACACACCTTCTCATTCAAAGAGTTTTCTTTATTGTGTTCTTTATTGTGTTCTTTAGCCCAAACAAGTCTCTTCTGCTTGTTGCCTGTCCTTAGCAGTGGTTTCCTAGCAGATATTCTACCATGAAGACCTGATTCACACAGTCTCCTCTTAACAGTTGTTTTAGAGACGTGTCTGCTGCTAGAACTCTGTGTGGCATTGACCTGCTCTCTGATCTGAGCTGCTGTTAACCTGTTGGATTTCTGAGGCTGGTGACTCGGATGAACTTATCCTCCGCAGCAGAGGTGACTCTTGGTCTTCCTTTCCTGGGGTGGTCCGCATGTGAGCCAGTTTCTTTGTAGCGCTTGATGGTTTTTGTGACTGCACTTGGGGACACTTTCAAAGTTTTCCCAATTTTTCGGACTGACTGACCTTCATTTCTTAAAGTAATGATGCCACTCGTTTCTTTCTTCACTTAGCTGCTTTTTTCTTGCCATAATACAAATTCAACCTCTTTGAATGAGAAGGTGTGTCCAAACTTTTGGTCTGTACTGTATATAACAAAATTCGTACTACAGATAATATGGCGCCTAAGACTTATGCACAGTACTGTATATTGAATAAATATGTATGTCTGCATTGACGAGTGTTATAGATTTAACCCATAATCTTGTTGTGCTTTATTTATTTAAAGTGAGTACTGCTATCTCACCTAAAAATAGCATAGTGGTACTATTTGTAAGCAGCTATGTTGATATTAGGATGGGAATCACTAGGGACTATGGCGATACAGTATTATCACGATACCTTGGTGCTCATTCGATTTGTATGTGCGATTTTGTATCACGTTTGATAAAAATCCCGATTGAATATAAAATTTTTGTTCCAGATTTTAGTACAATTCTAAACAATCTTAACAAATAATTTGCTGACTGCCAATGTGTGAATAGTTTAGTGCTCTGTATGTAGGATTATAGCGGAACAGCAACATTTTACGACCTCAAATTCACTCACTTATCATTTATACCACCACGCAGGGAGCCTATCCCAGGAGACTTGGGGCACAAAGCAGGATACACCCTGGATGGGGCCAATCTATGATTTGGGAACTCCAATTAGCTCAATTTGCATGTTTTTGGACAGTGGGAGGAAACCGACAGGGAGAACATTCAAACTCCATGCACACAGAGTGAAGGAGGGATTTGAACCCAGACCTTCAAGGTGCAAAGTGACAGTGCTAACCGCTTAACCACCGTGCTGCCAAGTCAAATTCAAACATTGAACATTGAATTGCATCACAAAATAATCGTGATATATCACTAAATACTGTAGATTTTTAAAATCAATTTCTCGTTGATATAATATTTACTAAACTCACGTAACTAAAATTCACTGTGAAGAAGTAATGACGTTCCATCTTCTATAAATTTTTGGTTATTCAAGGAGACTTTTCTGACCTTTCACTCTAGTTAATAAGACTTTATATGGTGGCTCTGACTTTGGCCTGTGCTCAGTAGACCGCTTCAGTAATTCATCCCTGACTTGATCTGGCACAATTTTTATTGCATTATTTATTTATTTACTTGTTTTTTTTTTTGGAAAACTTCACCTGCATGCATAACTCTTGCACAAATCCCTGAATAACACATCTGTAGTTTAGTTTGAGGTCTGAATACTGATGTGCACATTCTTAGTATGAATATACTTCACTTGGTGTACTTAACTGAACTTCCTAAAAATGTTTAAAGTCAGCCTTAAACAACTGCAGTGAATGAAAATTTTTTTTTTACAAAGTTGATATAAAAGATATCTCTAAAGTAGTGTAAAATCGTTTTAACATTTCACTCCTTGGCCAATGTATAGATTTCTTGGCTTCTACCCAAAACGTTTGGTGTTCACATTATAAAGAAATGTGCTGTACAATCATTCTGCCCCAAAAAAAGAAAAGTAAAAAAAAATAAAAATCGACATGGTGGCTTAGGGGTTAGCACTGTCGCTTTGCACGTTTAGGTCCTGGGTTCGATTCCCAGGTCTGTGTGCATGTCTGAGTTTGGATGTCCACCCTGTACCTGTTGGGTTTCCTCTGGGTTCTCCAGTTTCCTACCACAGTCCAAAGACATGCAGATTTGGCTAATCGGCATCCCCAAGTTGCCCGTAGTGTGTAAATGTTGACCAGAGGTCGTACAAAATGGAAATAAATACAGTGGTTACCATTGGCCTCTACGGTTCCTGTTTGGACTGGGATGGATGTATGGGTTCAGGGTTCATGATGATGAATGGATATGGGGCAGGGATAGCTCAGTGCTTAAGCTACGTTAGCCTGTTGATTGGAAGGTCCCAGGTTCAAACCCAGAGTAAGTCGCTCTGAGTAAGATGCTTAATGTAACTCTATGTTGACTTCAATTGCATATTTAATGCTCTATTTACACTAAAATTGACTTTCTTTGTTCTTTGTCATGAACTGAAAGTGAAAGAGCTCAGTTTTCTTTGTCCTGAGATTTCTTCCAGGTTAACCCTTGAGGAAATTCCATTTGTGGTCAGGTGTGTTAATTTATTCATTACCGCACCTACAGTACAGTTGGCTCCTATTTACATTTTACTGCAGGAGCTGCATTATTTGGGTTAATTGATTCAGCATGCCCTATCCATTCCAGTGAAATGAACAAAACCAGAAATGAACTGTTCAGTGCCTACCGCAGGATGTTTAATGCAATTTACCCACCACTTCCTGCCGAAGTCA
>JAAGKR010000398.1:70717-170631 GCA_011419295.1 Clarias macrocephalus
AAATAAAAGTAATGACAAATGAATTTTTATCTGTCACTGAATCAGACGTGTATGAAGATGGGAAGTGAAGGACAGATGATGTCCTCACTTTTTTTTTCCTGTTGCTTTAGCCCCATTTAAGGCAAAGAAGAATAGTAATAGTGCAATGAAGCATTAGTAATGTTGGAAGTGGGCATGCATATACAGTAACATGCAGTATATCATATAGAGAAGGTCAAATCAGGTTTTCAATTAGAAAAATGGCAGAGATGCTTTACTTTCCTTTAGTACGTAGAACATTGCAATAATCACCATTTACAGTCAATAAAAAGTAAGGAATAAAACACAAGAGGGTTTGTTATAGGAATTTGCTGAATGATAAGGCAGAGTGATGCCGACTGTAGACTGTAAACTGTAGACTCTTAAACATCTTCCAAAAAAAAGTTACATTAGCTTTTTACAGAAAACCTTAACTGTTTGCATGGATGGTTTTAAAAAGAATATAACTTTTTTTTCTTAGTAGTATGCAAACACAGAGCTTAACATCATATGGGACAACCTGGACAATCAACAAAACAAAAACAGATACCAACGAATGTACAGTAAACCAGCAGAAAGAAGAGAAAAAAGGGAAAAGGTCATCTACAAATCCATTCTTATAACTCCTATGCATGTGTGTATATGTGTGTGTGTGTGTGTGTGTGTGTGTGTGTGTGTGTGTGTGTGTGTGTGTGTGTGTGTGGGCATTTGACTCTAGGGCTGATGGTAATTTGATTACATTACTGATTATTACATGTAAAAAGTAATCAGATTACTAATTACATTACTTTCAAGTTACTTTGAAAACATCTGTCACGGCATGAGTCTGTGATTGGCGTGTGCCTCAACCTGTTGTTGCTCCTCGTTCACTCCGTTGGCTCGCTATGTGGACGCCCCCCTTCTGAAGGTGTGCAAAGGGGCGAGGCCGCCAGGTCGGGCCAACTGGCGTTAATTAATGGTAATACATCTTGGGCTTTCTCCGAGACACAGTAACGCGTCATACCCAACTCTGTGTGTGAGTGATGTAATGATAGTAGAGACAACACAAAGAACAAATCATACCACTACTACTACTACTAATGATATAATAATCATAATCATAATAATCATAATAGTCACATTTCATCATGAATAATAGTGGTGACAGGATAAAGAGAGAAGATAATATTAATAATAATAATAATAATGATGATAGTAATAACATCAACAATAAAAACTCATCAACAACAGTAGGAGTTAGAGGATGAAGGTGAATTCTCTGGAATTCCTAGTCTGTTATTCTGCACAGTCAAAAGTCTCGGTTTGTCTTGAACGGCCTGCATAATTAAAAGTGTGAATTAATTTTTAATCAAAAACTGATCGATCAATTTAATGACAAATCATTAATAACAACAACAAAAAAAACATTGATTAAACTGCAAAACTGTTTTGACCACAGAGTATCTAACAGAATATTTAACAGAATACTTTATATAAAATAACCAAATATTTTCCCCGTAGATTTTTTTTTTCCCTAATTGTATTCCAGTAGGAACCCAGAAGGGAAAAAAGCTTATGATTCTGTCTGATTATTTATTTTTGTCCTTAATACATTCTGGAGAAATATAACACCTATCCCTTCCACAGAGAGTTTGCATTTTATTAGATGATGAATTTAATATGATCCATTAAAACAATATATACACTATCATGCTTCATGACTCTGTAATCATTGCCTGAAGGTCAATTTTAAAAGGCCCTCTGTCGCATATAAATACTATTACAAAGGCGCTGTAGGCTTTGTGTGTGCATGTGTGTGTGTGTGTGTGTGTGTGTGTGTGTGTGTGTGTGTGTGTGTGCAGATAGGGCTGATTAATTTTAACACGGGCATGCTTTGTATTCTGACTGCACAACATGCGAAAGGAGCTTCGGTCTGCTTGGTGTTCATCATCTACAGTCAAGGACGGGAAATGAGGTAACGCTCGTAATGACCACCATGGCTTTTGGTTTCTGTTTGTACCATTCCCGCTTAGAGCGTAGCTTGAATTAGATTGTACTTGTTTATATCAGCTGTAAATGTAAAGTACACCCTCTTATATACAGAACCATCAAAGTAATGTATATTTATGTTCAACTGATTATCACAAGCTCGGCTCAGAGATACTGGTTTCCAAAGCAGGTTACTGTACATAATATACACATTGTAATCTGAAAACGTTGCTTGTTTATCTTGTTTATCTTTATCTTGTCTCATACTATTCTACGTCATGATTGCTGCACTTTTGAGGAGTAATCAGAGCACTTAATGTATTAATGTTTCCGTGTTTGTTTGAGCTGTGTGATTAAAACGATTATGCAGTTTAATATTTAAAAAAAAAATCTTTTCGGAGGTTGATTATTGAAGTTATTGAATTGAAGGGTCAGTCTTTGATTCAAAGTCAATTAATGACAGATGTTCAAGTCAACCTGGGACTTTTGATCGTGCTGAATAACAGAACACAGTTTTGAGAGCAGAAGCTCCCCTTATTTCTCTATATAATTCCCCGCTACACTTATTCCATTGTTGGATAGTTACTAGTGCATGGTCATCAAGGTAGAAAGTTTTCTCAGTACGCTGAAGCCATTATCGGAAATGCTGGCCTCCCAGGAACTCCTTTACTCGCTCACTCGTCTTCTATACCGCTTAATCCTGTATTCTCATAGAGCCTATCAGGAGACTTTGGGCACAAGGCGGGGTACACCCTGGACACGGTGCCAATCCATCGCAGGGCACACACACATACACACCCTCATTCACACACTACGGCCAATTTGGGAATGCCAGTTAACCTAACCTACATGTCTTTGGTACCCGAACTCCTTTAATGGCCCAAAAATGTGGAAATGGGTTTGAGTGAGGTCAGGAATGTACTGGGGATGTGGCAATAACTCCCAGCCGAGTAAAGCTCTTAAATTATTTCAGCATGGTTGTTGGTCTTTCGGTTGCACCCGGCAAGGGGTTGCCATAAGCTTGGCACAGGTTTTATGCTGGATGTCCTTTCTGATATAACCCTCCCATTTAATCCAGGCTTGGGACTGGCATTGCATCCAGTGGCTGGGAATCGAACCCGGGCCTTCAGCATGGCACCTCACCTACGACTGAGCCACCAGTGCCCGGAAATTATTATTTATTATATACTGGTTAGCACTGTGTCCTCGCACCTCCAGGCTGGAGGGTTCGATTCGCGCCTCGGATCTACGGTATGTGCATGGAGTTTGCAAATCTCTTCCCATTCTGAAGTTTGATTTGAAATCTACATGACGCTCAAGACCTGTATCTGTATGAAGTTATGCATTTTGTTGCAGCCACATAATTGGTTAATTGGATAATTACAGTATATGAATGGCCATTCAAATACTGTATGTAGGATCAGGGTGGACAATACGGAAAAAAATCTGCTTGGTGAGGTACTCTTTTTAATGTAACATGAGTAATTGTCGCCATGGTTCACCGATAGTTATGTTTATGTTTGGTGCAGCGAAGCCAGAAATCCGATCCCGACTACGGTGACCACGACAGAAGATTATCTGACTGAAACGCTAGGATTCGTGTGGCCCTGCTGTCTTGTTCTTCGCAGTTCGCTTTGACTTTCCTGGCTATATCTGATTGCTGAGTCGTGCTCGTTCATCACGACGCTTAGCATCTCTCGGTATTTCTTTCCTCTGCCGTCAGATGCTTAGGTGCCATCCACGGGAACGTTATAATTAGCACCGAGCTGTCAGCTCTTAGCGTGCGCTCGATATTTGTTCGCTAAAAATATGCATGCAAGCCAAGGTCCATGAATATTCCAAACTCTAAACACTGACCCCAACGACAGTATCTTGGGCTCATTGTACCTGCTAGTTTCACCACTGCATAGGCTATAGGTGTTGGTGCAATGCACAAGCATCCGGGGGTTGAAGGGTAGATCCTGATCCCGCTGGTGCGTGGGTGTGAGAGAGCATTTGTGTTTGGCACTGTGTGAAGGAGTCCATTGTTTTCCATCCTGAGAAATGTCACCTGCACAGCTGCAGCAGGCGACGTAGGCAGGAACATATGCATGTATGCTAATGGTTTCCTCTCTGCTTCTGCTCCTGCTTTTCAACCTCCATCGGTCAGTGTGCGAGGTTACGTGCCCCTGTTATGTTCTATCACGATTCACGCTCTCTCTCACACACACATTCATACACTCTCCCTTGTGTGCACTACTATGCGCACTTCACCTCGCTTCCATGTACACATGAGCTCTCAGGTATGCAAGGACACCCCATTTAATACACACCTTTGCCCTTTTAAAAATCTCAATAGCACTTACTGTTCAGGCAGAAGGAATATGGCTTTTATGTTACGAGGCCATTTTCATCCGCGCATGCATCGGGATTTCTGTGACCTTACTCAGCTTTTGATACGCTAGCGCTGCTGCATTGCACCTAAATGCCACAAAGCCTACTTGAAATTCATCATATTTGTAGGAATTCAGGCGAACGCAACAAGAGAGACATGCGGGGTGTGTGTGTGTGTGTGTGCGCTACAGCTCTTTACTGAAACAGAGCAGGGGATACCTGCTCCAATTCCGTGCGTAGGATGCAGAGCAGATTTTTATCTGATTATCTCCTTCATCTTATTTTATTTAAATCTGAAAATAAAAGATTGATCTAAAAATTTGAGGGAATTTCACAGGATGTTTGTTTTTCCGCTCAAATAATATTCCCTCATTCCTTCATTGTCTATACAGCATGCTGTATCTTGTTAGTTGTCACGAGGGGCGTGGAGCCTATCCTAGGACACTTTGGGCACAAGGCGGGATACACCTTGCACAGGGTGCCAATTCATTGCAGGGAACACACACACACACACACACACACACACACACACACACACACACACACACACACACACATACACTACAGGGTAATTTGGGATCCCAGCCTAATCTGCATGTCTTTTCATTGTGGGAGGAAACTGGGGTACACGAAGGAAACCCACCAGGCATGGGAAGAACATGCAAACCCCACACACACAGATCCAAGGCAGGAATCGAACCCGGACTCTGGAGGTGCAAGGCCACACTACGCCACCTTGTAACTGGCTTGCATAATCTGACTTTTTTCACTTATACATTTTATTTAGGTTTTATTTTTGGATTATTGCCATGTAGTTTGATAACATACATATCAGGAATCATTCTCATATATAACTGGCATGAAAGATGCATCAGTTGTCATTGCAGCTACTTATAATGCATTCATCTGTTTCTAATTTAAAGTTCACACAAGATGTGAAAATATCAATACCCAATACCAAATATCAATACCCAATACCCAATACCCAATATCAATACATCCAGCCGTGCCAGACTGTAATTGGTCTCCGACTGTATTCAGGTTTGATCAAAACAATAATTAAAATTTTTTGTTTTCAATAATCATTTTTTGATGCCTGCGTCACGTCTGAAACGCTGGCCTCCCAGGAACTCCTTTAACGGCCCAAACATGTGTAAACGCTAGGGGCGAGGTCAGGACTGTATGAGGGGATCAAACCAGGCCTGAGAATGTTACACACATCTCGTAGAACCTGACCGTAGTATTTACTGTTCATGGTGAAAAAACATGGTAGAAAATCCACATGAATAATGCCATGTCGTCCAAAAAATACTGGCCATAACTTTGCCTGCAGATGCAGTTGCATGGGAATTTATGGGGCAGTGATGAGTGTGTTCACTTCCGCTGTTTTGTAGCATGTTTCGATTCGGGGGTGAAATGATGCACTCAAGTTTTGTCACAGTGGAGTAAAAAGAAATCCTGGCCTTTAATGTCAAAATGTTCCTTTAACCTAAAGTGTTGTTTTCACTTCATATTAACAGCCACAGTTTATGTAAGTCCTGTAACAATCTTGATAGTATAACACTCAGAACATAGCGAATGCAGAATAAGAACAAAGATGAGTTTATTTATTGGTCATCATGCCACTTGACACAGTCATAAGCATAACTGCAGATTTATACTGTCAGCTTTGCTCTGCTCACAGCCACACATACTGTACAGTTATCTCACTGCTCAGAATGAGGGGTGGTGGGGGAGAGACAGAGAGAGAGAGAGAACATAGAGATGGTCTGGAATGTAAAATACAGCTGCATTAACAATCACCCTTTTGGCTCATTCCCCAAATCACCTCATCCTACTGCAGACTATGGCCAAACTGCAACCTGCTATATACAGCGCTGCTCCTCTTACTGTACCTGCTGGAGCAGATATACAGTGTAGTTCCTTGTTCAATGCATAGGGAAGAGCAAGATCAAGGACTCTCATACACTAGCTTAAAAAAATACTTTTTAAATCTTAAAATTTTAAAAAGTGGACTGGACCCCTGTTGGCACTGCCTTGTTCATACTGGGCTGTACCCACTCATAGCCATGTACAGTACAGTCACTCCCATGTCTGGCATAAAATAAGAGCAAGTGAGTACAAAGGCACATACACCAGCAGAGATTTGTGGCAAAACACTTATCAATGACATGGAAATGACATTCAAATGCCTGACCAGTAGAAGCAAGCGCTTAACTGATGCCGTGTTTTGTCAGTCCCTAGACCTGGGGTTCTAATGAGTGACATGAAAAAAGCATTTCCCTGTGGCTCTTTGGAATTAACATTTGCGTGACAGTTCCACCTTGTTGGTTGTCCTGGCTCACCTTTTCCTTGAAGACCTGGACCACCTGGGCCATTTCCTTTTGCAGACTGTCAGACCTTAATTGTCCTGGTCCTGAACACCCCAACAGACCTCGCTCCAGCTCTGGAGGGAGTATTGTGGCATCCTGTTGAAGAGAGCAGAGGAAGGTGTTGTTTTTACACTAAGTGCTCACACATGGCATGCCAAAGTTCGTTTATGTCCCCTGAGCTGGTCTGCCTGCTGGAGCCTGTTGAGTGATACCCCTTCTCAAGTGGCTAGCCTGTAAAGCATATCTTGGCATACCAGCTTCTACTTCGTCTTCTGTGCAGCTAGAGTGGATGAAGGCCTGTTAGTGTGGAGGATGGGGTTGTTTTCTCTAAGCTTGCAAACAAAGACATGAGCTTCTCTAACAGCTGGATTGCTATACACTAAAACAAACATGGGGTGTCATCCTGGCCGAGGTGAGGGTCCTCATTTTGGTTTGACATTGGCAGAGGGAAAAGGAAACTAAACACATTTGCTGTGGAGGAATGGACTGGAGAGAAGAGGCATGAAGATCAGTTGGAGCAAGAAGGAGTCCGAAGCAATTGGGAGTGTGGTAGAGATGTACAGGCAGGGTAGAATGGGTGAACAAGAGTAATCTGTGATAGAAAGGTACTGGCAAGAATGAAAGGGGAAGGTTACAGGGCAGTACTGAGACCAGCCTTGTTGTATGGTTTGGAGACGTTGACCCTGACAAAAAGACAGGAAGCAGAGCTGAAGATGCGGCAATTTGCTTTGGGAGTGACAAGAATGTAGAGGATTAAGAATGAGCATATTAGAGGGACTGTGCAGGTAGGACGGTTTGGGGACAAAGTTAGAGAGGCCAGATTAAAATGTTTTGGACATGGGCATATAAGTCAGCCTTTATTGGTCACACATACATAACTGCACAGTGAAATTCTTTATTCTTCACATATCCCAGCTTCTTGTTAGTAGGCCAGGGTCAAAGCACAGGGTCAGCCATTTTTACGGCGCCCCTGGAGCAGACCGGGTTAAGGGCCTTACTCAAGGGCCCAACAGCAGCAACCTGGCAGAGCTGGGGCTCGAACCGCCGATCTTTCAATCTGTAACTCAGAGCCTTAAAACACTGAGCCACCACTGCCCCTATATCTGGTATATAGTGGTGTATCTGGAGGAGAATGTTGCTGAGATGGTGCTACCAGTCAAGAGGAAAAGAGGAAGGCCCAAGAGAAGGTTTGTGGATAAGATGTGGTAGACATATTTAGATGGAGACAAGTGGTCCACTGTACTTTTGAAGTGGGGGCCTCGAACCCGATCACCAATAGTTCCCAGACCCCTTGGGGCTAGCTGCACCAAATTTTTCAGGCACATTCTGGGGATCACCCCCAACTCTATGACACAAGACCACAGGCCTGAAGAATGTCCCTGCCCCTGGGACACGGCTCCTTGGAGCCCCATGACTTTGTTAACCCATAGCTCACCAAGCTTCGTGCCAAGCCTCACCAAATGTTTCATGTCTATATGGAGGACTTTGACTTGAGTAATATTTTACCTAGGGTATCTCTACTTACAGTATACTCAATAACTGGATTTGTGTATTTTGTCTCTCACTGGTCACATGAGAGGAGGAACTGACGATGAGGCTCCTTAGACACTCTTAGGTCACGGCTCAGACTAGAGAGAAAACTTAATTAGCATGCTGGATGTGAAATACAGGTGTGCTGTATCAACAGTCACTGTTTCGGCCCGTCCTCTGAGTCACACCCACCACACCCCTTAATGTAGACTTGAGCTAATCTACCAGCTGCAAACTGTTCATAGGTTCTTTTTTTTGGTTTTTTGGTTTTTGGTAATTATTTTCTAAGAGGCTTCTGCAAATATTCCACCTCCAACACAACATGGGCCATTAGTAATGCTGCATACCAGATGACATCCTAATCCCTATCTGTTCTGTACATAGTTATGCCAGAAGTCGTAGACCAAATTTAACTCTACTAAATACCAACCAAGCAGGGTTGTATCAACACTGCATCACACACATTCTAGCAATGTTTATTACGGGCTGTTGCATCTCTTGACAGTTGAGCCCTCTTGTGAAACACTGACAGTGGTACTAAATTAGCATTCAGTCTGTTCCACTCTTGTCCAAAAGCCTCTTTGTCGAGGCAGGTGCTGTCTGGCTCCCACGGAAGCCGAAAGACCCGACAGTGTCGGTTTCCTGTGGTGGTATATTAACACTCTTGTGTGTGTCCTATGCAGGCAGCAGTTTTTCTTCCTGCCATGGGTGACAGAGAGGATGTCTGTCTGTCTGCACTTGCACTGCAGGTGTCAGATGGGCAGATGTAGCTGTGCTCCGAACAGTAGCAGTTCTGTCGAAACCTCAGGATGAGTACACACACACACACTCACACACTTATCTACACACCCTTCTTCTCAGAGCCTCATTGCAGTGGCCCAGCATCCTCCTGCCATTACGAGCGTGTAAATCTGCCAGGTGTAGGAGAGAGTGTAAGAGTAAGGATGATGGTTCTTCGAGAAGTATTCAAGGCTGGACACTAAGCTTGGATTCTCAGGGGGAAAAAAATGCAGGCTTGCATGATAAAGGATTTCTCAGTGCATGTGCTTTCTCTGAAAACGTTATGCACTATGCTGAATTTTTACTTAATCTGCCTTAAAGTTCATACTTTTACTCTATCAGCACAATCTGGAGTGGGTTATTTCACATACAGTGTACCAAGCAATGCGTCAATGATTATAATTTTTCTCTATTTATGACTGATATTTGAAACTTTGTACACTTTAGGGTTACATTAAATGCTTAGAGAACATCGGCATGATGAATTATTTCCTGTTTACACTTGAGTTGTAGCAAATATTAAAAAAGCTCATGCATTAGATGAAGCACATAATGTATGTACCCTTCAGGAAGATCTGTAAGGATGCACCGATTGTGAAAATATGGGTCAATACCAATGCTTATTAATGTGGATAGGCGGTAATGGCAAATACACCTAAAAGCACAGTGCTGCTTGAATTTTCTTCCGTGTAACAAATGTTGCAGTGAACAAGTCAAGTTTTGTTCTAACTTCCAGTCATGTATCACATAGTGAATGTAGGGTTGTGGATACTGAACTCTTATGGACGATGTTTTATTTTGTCAGGATAAAGGTACAATGTGGAAATCCCTACACAAGCGTGTTATCTCTGCTAACCGAGTGCACCTGTGATACTTCGGGCATGTGAGATGGAATGGCATTTCTACTTTGGGTTCAGTGTTTACAGGATAGAACAGCGCCGCCCATTATATTGATGGCTGACCAGATATATTTGCTCAGTCATTTAAAAATTTGTCTGGGAGAACGGTGCCATCCACGATCGATTAACTAGTAGCGGTCAGTTCGCTCTCACATCACCGTGTCTGTACCTGAGAGGCAGTAAATGCATTGGATGCCAGCTGCTGTAAAAAAAAATAAAGAGGACGTACCGACGGCTGCTAATGCTCTGCAGAGAAGCACAGTTTTGCACAGTGACCGGGCTCTTCTTTATAATACCCAGGAAGATTAACCCTTAAAACTCGAGCGGTACGGATCCGTGCAGCAACACAGCATTGGAAGAAAACAACTTCTTATACGAGTGTCCTCTCGGTGTGTTTTGATGTTGGAAGCTTCAGACTTCTTGCATTTGGGTTTTCCGATTTCATGTAGAACCAAAGTATAAATGTTACTGCTACCGCAATGTGTGAATGATGTCACAAAAATGTAGAACTCACACAATGCACATATTATTATTATTATTATTATTATTATTATTATTATTTTATGTATGTATGTATGTATGTATTATTATTATTATTATTTTATGTATATATGTATGTATTATTATTATTATTATTATTATTATTATTATTATTAGACACAAACAACTTAAAACATCCATAAAACACCTGAAATTATGAATCTGTGCTATTTCTTTCTTTGTCTATGTGACCTTTTTTTTTTTTGCCCAGTTGTGTTTATATAGTTGATTGAAATGAAATAAAATGCAGTTCATCATGTATGCGCTGAAACAAAGCATACAGTATATCACTCTATATTGCACCATCCTGTCTCCATATATATTTATTAAACAAGTAGTAATGTAAAAAATGGGTTATTAAAATGGCTTATAAAAAATGGAAATTTAATTGGCCTTACTCTTGTGTGTTGGATCTCTGAAATGTGAAATTAATAGTGATATCAAATAAATCTAAATATTGTCTTAAAGGCCATATATGTATTTGTGGTTTGTTGTACGTAGTAGACTACTTTTTTTTTTTTCTTTTTTTTTTTTGAAGGCATCATGATTTTCGCATTGTCCTAAAAGCATTTTAGAGAAAGTACAACAACTAAAATATGTAGCATGGTAAAAATTGGAAAAGTTGTGGTGTGGCTCTCACTAACCTAATCATTCTTTTGTATTTTTCCCCCTAGCGCCCCCTACCTTTATGGATGTGCCACCGCAGTATGTGGAAGCCAGGGAGGGAGGCAGCATTACACTAAGCTGCACCGCCTTCGGCAACCCCAAGCCCGTGGTCACCTGGCTGCGAGAGGGCGAGCAGTTGTCCACCAACAAAAAATACACGGTAATGTCCCTGTATGTTACTGTATGAGTAATTTCACCCTGGTTGATTAAACTGAGAAGTGTGAAACAGAACATGTGTACTGGTTTGGTTGAACAACCCTCGTTACAAACTTTGGCTTGCTTATTCGAGCTGTGGTAATAAAGGAATTGTTCTTTCATGCTCTGAAAGGAAAGAATTAATGCTTTAAAAAGCGCCGTCAGGGGTTGTTGTGTAGGCTGAGCTGACAGACGAAGGAGTACAATTGTGTGGAATGAGTTTGAAGCATTGACAAGATGAGAGAGAGGGAGAGAGGAGCTTGTGCTGGAGATGACAGAAACATTCAGGCAGTCTGGCTCCAGCAGGCATCGTCTGGCAGCACATCAGAACAGCACCAATGCTGAAAGACAGGGAGGGAAAAAAAAGAGAAAAAACAAGCAGACTGAACTTTTCTTGTCTTTTCTCTCACCCATTACACTCAATCAAGTTGTTTTGGCATTGCGGATGCTCAGATCCTGCTGAACAATATTTATTCACTTGGCAGATGCTTTTATCTGTAGTCATTTATGCTTGACCTGAGCATTTGAGGGTTAAGAGTTTAGATTTGGGTAATGCTGGGATTTGAACTCTTTTAATCACTAGCCAAGAGACGTAAGCAACGTAACCCCTACTGACTTGTTCCTGACCTGTATCTCCTGCTCCATTTGCTTTGTGCATGGGTTTATACGGAGTTTCCAAATGTAGTAACTTTATTAAGAATAGCATCAATTACAAAGGAAGAATGCCATTTAGTCATTTTTTAATGATTTAAAAACTCTTAATGGAAATACAGCATATGCTGCACTTTGCATTAAACAGATACGAATTATTGTGAATATGATGAACTTATATTGGTTATTATAAATAAATTGATGATTATAAATCATTATGGTCGTTTTCATACAGTATGTTGTTATTATATTATAAGATTGGAGATCTCTCATGCCAGAGTAACCAAAATTTGAAAGTAAGGTAGGAACAGAGAAATCTTCTCATTTAAAAAAGTCTTTAATGATAGTTTTCTTCAAAGCAAAGTCATTTAGACCACCATACCATATTAATGCTGTAAAACAGAATTGTTAGCTGTAGCCAACTTATATTACTATATACAGTATGTTATGGACAAACATAATACAGAACCGTATATACAGTACGCCAATCAGCCATAACATCAACACCACCAACTGGTGAACTAAGCAACATTCATCAACGGCCAACTCGTCCTGTCCATCAGAAAAGCAAATCCAACTCAAATCACCAAAAAGAGTCAATTAAATCAAAGCAAACAAGTCAGATCCATGGAGGCCGCACAATGCAGCCCATAACACCCAAAGGATCCCCACAGAGGCCTTGTAGAGTCATGGCCCAAGAGGACACAAGGGGAGCCCAAAACCTAGATAGAGATAATGTTAATGTTTTTATACTACTATACACTATATGGACAAACCTGTTTATTATTGAATTTAGGTGTTTCATTCAAGCTCTTTATTCCCAGGAAATCTTAACGCTTCAGCATACCAAGACATCTTGGTCAGTGCTACAGTATGCTTCCAACTTCGTGGCAACAGTTTGGGGAAGGCCCTTTTTTAATCTAACATGACTGTGCCTTGAGTATATGGATTATATTTGGATACTGTTGCAAGTTTGGACAAATATACTGTACTTTTGTCCATATAGTGTGTGTATGGATAATCAATCCACTTCCACTGTGCTGTACATGTGGATGTTGGCGGTTTAATGGTTCAATTCAATCTCCTGTCATTGAATGTTATTGAATTGAGCCATTAAAGAACCCATTTTCACATGTATAGTGCAGGGGACATGGATCGAGGACCCACAGTACAGTATGTGGCACTATGTTTTCTTTCAGCTATAGTAATAGCTCTATAAATTCTTGTGCAGAAGCACTTTGCTTTGGTATTGTCCAACCAAAGTAAGACAGTTTGAAGGAATTCTGGTCTGGATTTCATGCAACATTTAGATGCAATTCTATGTATATTTTATTTATTTATTTATTTATTTATTTATTTATTAACACACAGTCTTTCCCAGGCTCTAAGATTTCCCTTCTTACGTCATTCCTACTGTTCCACTGCAATGACTTTTCCAGAACTGCAGTGTGTCATGACCTCACCTTTAAGAAGAGTGGCGAGCCGGCCTCTGGATTTGCGCTCTCTGTTCTGGCTGCCATGGCCGGAAGCCGGAGAAAGGCAGGAATGTGTAGATGGACCAGACAGTGTAAATAGCAGGAAGAGGGGGATCTTGTCTCATAGAGGCAGACGGTTTCATTCCCCAGAGATTCTGTGCTCATATTCTCATTCCTCAGCCTCCTACTCATTGTGCTGCACCGTGCATAGATTCAGTCAGTTCTGGAGAAGCAGCGTTTATAGTTTATTACTCACTCTTGTCTGGGGCTTCAGTGCAGTGGGTCAGACAGTGACACAGCGCTGATGGAGTAGTAACAGCATAGCACAAAGCACAAAGGAAAAAAAAATTAGAGTGCAAAGAACAAATGTAATATATGTATTGTACTGTATCACACTGTTGTCAGGGTTGCATGTCTGTTTCTGTCTGATCTGAACAAACCATATTCTATCCCTAATGGTGCTTTCCATAATAAAAATCTGTGCACAAATTTTGTTCAAAATTTACAGCAACCTCCTGTCAGCAGCATCTATGTCACTGCACCGTGTCTCTTTACAGTCCCCTACTTTAAGAAATATTACCCCACTGTAACTTAACATCATTCTTCCCAGTTTGCTTCGCTGGGAAAGACCTATTGGTGTAACCTGGCAGCTACCAACTACAGAGGGTGAAGTCTAAACTTAGAAATATACAGTAGAAAGCTGGTGCACCATTTTAAACTCCTGAACATGGTATGTCAGAGTGCAACTGAACTCACTCCAAGGTCAAGGTCATTTATTAAATGTGAGATCGGCTCTCGGTCACTTTATTGAAAATTGCACTTATGCTTCAGACAACATCAGATGACACTGAATAAGTGCTCTCGGATATTAATCAGATATTAGTGTTAAAAGCGGACTCATAAATGTAACCTCACAGCATGAACACGTGGCACTGTAACTTCATGGGCTTCAATGTCATGGCATGGGATAATTTGATCCACCAGTTATTGGCGCAGGTTTAACCCTGGACGCCCTTCTTGCTGCAACCCACCCATTTCTCCAGCCTTCAGATTGCTACCCAATATGCTCTGATTATGGTTTATGAGTTTGCCTAACAGTGGCAACCCAGCAGTGGTGGGGCAGTGGCAGTGCTTGAGCCACTGACCCTTCCTCAACTGCTCCTAGCATCAATGATTTCATTCTTTCATTCATTCATCATCGTTACCACGTATCCAGTGTACAGGGTAACAGAAGACATGAAGCCTATCCCAGGAGACATAGGGCACGAGGGTGGGTACACCCTGGACAGGGTGCCAATCCATCGTAGGGCAATCAGGCACGCAAACACACACAATACAGACAATTCGGGAATGCCAGTTAACCTAACTGCATGTCTTTGGACGATGGGAGGAAACCGGAGTACCCGGTGGAAACCCACCAAGCACAAGAAGAACATGCAAACAGAACCTACAACCCTGAAGGTGCAACGCCACTAAGCTAATGTGCTCCCCAATGATGTCATATTAGACAATTTTAATGGTTACAAAATACTCCAAGCTTTAAGATGTTTACAAGCTGCAAAGTTACGGTGGAGTTAACCTTGCAGCCCACTATCGCCTGACTGTCTATAATAATTTATTAAATATGCTCTTAACTACAGACTCGATGTTGACCCTGGCCTTCCTGTAAGTTCATCAGATTTTGTGAATAGGTTTGAAGGAGAACATAAAGTGCATTTAAAGTGTCCTTTAGTGCCACTTAATAAAACTCTTATGCGATGCTCACTTTGAGAATCATATTTTGTGCTCTGATGCTTTTGGGAAATTCTGTTCTGAAATGGTATACATAAGGATTATTTCTTTTCTCACCGTTCTCAGCAAAATCTTGCATAACACTTGGTAGTGGAATATGGAATACAAACATCTACTGTAGATAATCCACCAATTACATGGATTAGAAATTACTGTAGCAATTAAGTTTGGTTTAGAGCTGATGGATTTGATATGGTTAGATGATTAGATGTATGTACTTCTATGCAATTTGTCATTTGTGCTAATTTTGTTATTATTTGCATTTTGGTTGGCTGGAATGTTGGATATGGTATGGATATAATAAAATATGTAGCTATGAAGGCCAGAATGACACAAGCAAGATATACAAACAAGAGCTAATTATATCAATCCGGTACTATAAATAGCATTTTACGTAGTTATTATTTCAAAAAGGTATTCCATCTCCTTCACTGATCGTAACATCTCTTTCCTTGGCTTTGTGAAACTTGAAACAGGAAGTAACTAGACAAGATGAAGTGATCATGTTACGGCGTGCAGAGCTAAGAATGCGTGGCTTCCGTACCTGATTTTTTCCACCAGCGGCTCTTAGGCTCAAGAACATCATTGACTTATGATTTTTCTATTTTTTTTTGTATACCTTGTGGTATGCAGACTTTTATTATCAATTGCAAATACATGCATTATCGAAGTACCCTGGTCATAACGCTTCAAAAAGGAGCAAACATGCGCTCATTTTCACTCATTTTTATCCGTGTTGGTATTAGACTTGGAAGGATCTCTATAATACTTTGTAATACGGCGTATCAGACGTGATAGCAGCATGACCCCAGGGTGAAACGTTAACACATGAGCACACAATCCACACTTGATAATTGAACCCCAGAGGGGATGTTTATTTTTCACGGCACAAAGAGAGAAGTTGCCTTTATCAGCAGGAGCGATGAATATGTGATTTATGGTTTTATGTGGAACATTGAGCTAAATGTCAAGAAAAAAGGAAACTTTACTAAAGAAGCTACAAAAGCAAAAGGAAGTTTGGTGGGAAGTCTAGTAATACCTTCCACCAAACTATTAGGGGGAATTTTTAGAAAAGACAAATACAAAAACATTTCAATACAGTTTGTCAATCTGTCCACAATTTTCCGTATTCCCCCATTAAAACATGTTTTGGGCTGAGCTGCGAGCCACAAATTATTACGCACGACTGTCTTCACGTCCTCATCAGAAGTCCCCGTAAATTGCGCAAGATAAGCACTAAAGGTAGGATGTTTTAACACCTCGAAACTACGTTTTTCCAGAGTGTCAACGGTGTTTGCAGTAGTTTGCGGACGTGCATTGTCATGCATGATCACAAAGCCCCTGGATAGCAGTCATCAGCATTTAATCCGGAGTTTCAGCTTCAGCTCTTCAATAAGCGTCTCTCTTCAGTGAGTGCTGTTGAAAGGTTTTCCTGAAAATGTTCCAATACAGTAGCCTTTCAATATAACTAGAGTGCAGATCAATTTTGACTCACCCTCACAGTACTACTTTCCACTACTACTACCACTACATTTCTAGACAGAGATTTGTTGATTATTGCATTTTACCAGTCTGCACTTTATGTACCTCCACGGTAAGATAACCACCGTTTACCTGGAAATGACACAGAAGCTAGAAAGCAAAGACTAAATGCAGGAATAGTGTTTTATATTTTATTCTGTAATTTGCCGAGCCAAACCAAGCCATGCTGTTTGCTTGTCAAGCATTCTGTGTCTTCATTTTCTCAGTTTTATGTTTCCACACAATGATTACTGCTGGATTTCATGGGGATGTGATTTAAAATGAATAAAAAAAAGAATAGTTTCTGTACCAAAGTTCTAATTTCACAGCTAAAGTAAATGTCTTACTAAACAACTTTGTCTGTATTTGGCATCTTTCTTTAACCTCCAGCAATGTTTTCCTCACATCCTCATAGAGCTCCAGGCATGATAGCAGACATAAGAGCTGGGGAACTTTCAGTAGCAAATTCCCATGGCAAAAGTCCACAGGCTAAGGCTAATTTATTGTGATCTTTTGTTTCCTTGTTATTCTTTGTGTATGTAGTCATTTTGTTGCAGTTTTACTGGAATCTTAAAGGTCCCATATTTTACACTTTCTTTAAAGGCTTAACATACTGTATGTCTTAGAGCTCCTGCAAATTGTGTTTGTTACCGCTCCAACTGAAATACCCCACAGACAATGCTTTTACGTTTTCTCCAAAATGCGCCTTTTCAGTATCTGTGTAAATGAGCTACTGCTCAGCCACATCCCACCCCAGAAAACAGTAGATCTGAGCACCAAGTTGGGTGGTCAAGGTTATCTTCTTTTATGAGGTCATAAGGGGTGGTGGAGGGTGGGGGGTGGGGGGGTTATATGCTTGTTTAAACCCTAGCCAATGCTTTTTTTTTTATAATGTATTTTTCCTTTGTACAATGGAGAGCCATGTGAATGTCCAAGAATGATAAAAAAGTGAAGTTTGCATCATTCTCCTTTAAGAGTTTTATATTTTGGTTTTACCTAAGCTATCTATAGTATGCTGTTGATGCATAGGCTTAAATGTACCTTGTGTGATGTAATGATATTGTCTGTCTCATTTTAGTTTATTTAGTGAAGTCAGGTAACAGCGATACATAAATTGCATGTTCTCCCCATGCTAGGTGGGTTTCCTCCGGGTAATCTGGTGTACTCCTAACACTCCAAAGTCATGCAGATTAGGCTAATTTGGCAAGTTGCCCATAGCGTGTGTCCTAAATGCCTGTACATGCTTGTGCTCTGTGGTGGATTGGTACCCCATCCTGGGTGTTCCCTGCCTCTTTCCCAGAGTTCTCTGGGATCAGCTACAGGCCTCCCATGAAACTGCACAGGATAACTCATAGAAAATGAGTGAGAGTGAGTGAAATGCAATATTGTTCTGGTATTATCTCTCTCTTTGTAAAGTATTCCATACTGGACTTGTGTTTGATTGCACTTTACTTAATCATAGCTATAATGGTTAAAATTTATAACTATGGTTATTGACTTGTAGACCTGTTTTTACTTGTTATTGTGTTATTAGATGAGGTACTCTAGATACTTTGTCAAAATCGGAATGGACTGCCTGTGTTGCTGTCCATGGTTCTGAACCATAACTCATCCCAGTAGTACCTGATCAAGAGGCTGAGTGCCACATGGTCACTGTCTTACACTTTATTTTTCATTTTATTTCATTATTTTATGATCATCATATTTTCATACTTTATCTATTCCCATGATGCACTGATCTGTTACTTGCAGCTGTTACCTCCTTTTGAGGTTAGTCAACATTGAGGTCAGTCAAAGCTTGTAAATTGTTAAGACGTCATTGAAATTTAGAAAGAAGTAATACATAGTAAAGTTGTAAAAAATGTATTAAATTGTGTATTGAATGTAAGAGCTTTATATATCTACTAGGCATGGAAATCATTAGGGACCACCTGATACAATATTACCACAATACAGTATCTAGGAGCCAATTTAATATGGCGTGAGTTCAGATGTGAAGACTTTTATTTAAATAATAACAAAAACATAACAAAAGCGTAACAGGATGAATGACCTAAAGAGGAAATTAAGAGACCATGAACAAACACAAATGCAAGACTCAAAAGAAACCTTGACCTTAAATAACACTCCTGATTTTAGACTTTTCTAAAATTTCCTGTGGAAAACTATGACCTGTTAATATAAACAACCAACAATATATATATACTGTATATATAGCCAACTGTATATATAAAAAAGTCCATGCGTATAGAGCGCCCTCCAGGGGTCATCCCTGACACTCAATTGCAAACATGCTGTATATAAATATATAATATATTATATAATTCTATTTTAAAAATTGATTGTTGAGTCAGTGTGGTCATACATGTATTGCTGTGTAAAAGAATCGTGATACGTAACTGAATCGTTTTCCCCCCTTATGTCTACTGGTTAGTGTAAAAAAAAAAAAAACTGACCATGAAGCTGGAACATAACCTGGATGACTTGCCAGTCCATTACAGGACACCTCACTTGCATTTTGTGGCAAATTAAGAAAAACTACTGGAACTGGAGAGAACTCATAAAGCCGTCCACATAAACAGTATAAGCTGTCAGCAATCAGACTTTGAGAGGGTTATTATGGAGATCAAGTAAAAGATACTTGGAGTACTGTATACAATAATTTTTTGTGTCTTGGTTTGAAGTAGTACGTTATTAGATTCTTGAGTTGTTGTTAATAGGCCATTATGGTTGATATGCTGTATCATTATGTAGGACATCGGTTGCTAAAAGTTTTTTTTGTTTGTTTTTTTCATCGCATCATTGTGTAGGTAAGTGATGGAAGTTTGACAGTGCAGGCCATCGCACGGGAGGACAGAGGAGCGTACAGCTGCCGTGCTCACAGCGACCAGGGAGAAGCACTTCACACCACACGCCTGCTCGTCCAAGGTGAGGAAGGCTTAACATGTCCTGTATATGGAAAACTTGCTAGTATTTCATTTTATTGTATCATGAAATCTTTTGGATATCACTGTATCAATGTGTACAGCTAAAACGTGCAGGAGGGAACATAAGAACATTACAGATTATATGTGAATGCGTGCAATTTTTGCGTGCAAGGTTTCTTAAGTGTATAAAAAAAAGTATATATATATTTTTTATTATACACATTAATGAAGAGCTAGGCCCACTAGGCATGTTGTCTGGATTTACATTACAGGAAGGTAATGCAATGTAATAAACTATGGGTGATGATAATATACAGATGAGCTTATTAACTGAAGTAAGGAGATGACTGCATAGCTATCACGCTGTTCCTCTCCTGATATCGCTTTTCACATAGGATGGTAGTGTGCCCTCAACAGAAAGCCATCTGGTGTTTTAGGCTTGCATTGCAAGTACAAATAATATTCAGGTCTGGTTAGCATGTTTATTTTCTTGCAATATGTTTAACTGCAGGATTTTCTGTAGTTCAGCAGTATACACATACTGTACCTAATGCATTCCTAATTCCCGCCTTGGGATCAATAATCGTAATAATCAATAATTAATTTGCCCAGAGAACCAGATTGCACCTTGGCTGATGTGTGTAGTTCAGCAGATGCTGGGAATCAGAAACTCGAGGCACATCTTAACATTCTCAGGCAGCATATTATCTGTAGTGCAAATTGTGTTGTATATGATTCTCATTTCTGCATTCGTATGTACAAAACCAATTACTATTTCCAAATATTGCATAAAAATTTATACAAAAAATAACATTGCAAGAATACTTGTATGCATGTATTCAGATGGAATAAAATATTTGAAAAATAAAATAAATAAATAATAAATAATAATTATAATGTGGTGTTTTTCATGAACACAGAAAGAAACAAGTGTATCAACTTTACAAGAATTCTCCGGCATGGAGTACTGTGCAAAAGTCTGGGTAACATACAAAAAATGCCATAAGCAGAGATGCTTTTGAAAACCTTTCTACATAAATTAAACTCCTATAAAGGTCACTAAAGAGTAATAAAATGAACACAGTCAATATTCTGTGTTGGAACTTTTAATTTGATCTGGAGGCGCTTGGCTTTTCACTGATGCAAACTCGTTTTGAATGGTTCATCGATGTAGTAAGCTGGGCGCTTAGCCGGCATCCGCTTCAGTTCATTTGTATTCGTCCATTTGCGGATGCTAATTTCTTGCAAATTTTATATTCTTACATCAAAAGATTTTTAAGGTAGGCCATTTACATGCCTAGATTCCACTGTAATCAGTATTATTACAGTAGATACAGATTTGTGCCGGTTTAAAAGTAAACCAGCTGGGAGGTTTTACTGAGTGTGCTGGAGAATATGAGTTCTTCAGGTAAATTTGTCACATTTGCTTCTTTCTATTTTCATGCAAAATCCAAAAGCTTACATCAATTCTTTTCTATTTATTTGTTTGTTTATTTGTTTTGCTTTTGTTTCCACCCAAAACCTGTTCTGTCATGTAATATGTTGCTTTCTTTACACACATGCAAATAGCCTTCTGTTGTTGTTGTTAGCCTTTCGGCTGCTTCCGTTGAGGGGTCGCCACAGCAGACCATCACAGCACAACAACTCGCACAGGGTTTACGCGGGATGCCCTTTCTGATGCAGCCCTCCCATTTCATCGGGGGTTTGTGACCGACACTGTAAACAGCGACGATTTGCTTGTGTAATACCGACACAGATTCTCCTTTTACATTCCCCACAAGTAGGCATCAGGTGGTGTAAAGGGCACTGGTGGCTCAGTGGTAGGTCTCTCATCTGCCATGAGGAAGCCCCGGGTTTGATTTCCAGCCAGTGCCCAAACCCCAGCCACTGGATGTGCCGGTCCCAAGCTCGGATAAAATGGGAGGGTTGCGTCAGGAAGGACATCTGGCGTAAAACCTGTGCCAAGCTTGTATGTGCAGACCGGATGGTCCGCTGTGGCCACCACATGCCGGAAGCAGTCGAAAGAACAAAACAGGCATCAGGTGGTGTAAGGTTGGGGGAATGCGACGGGTATGGGAGGGAATTGTTCTGCCTTTTTTTTTTTACAGACCACTTAAGCAGAAACAATACTCAACTATGGATACTGTACTTTGTTCTCTGTCGGGAGACACATTTCCAACAGCAACTGCACAACACAACACAACTTCCTTTTCACAATTTTTCAGTGCTGTATATTTTACATATGTATTTTATTATAATACAGTGCCTAAGAGTTTTGCACAGTTCTGTACATGCCACATGTTTGTTTTTACAATAAATAGTAAGGCTTCTTTCCCATATTCTCCAGTTGAGAATTCCTAGCAGAATTGCTAGGTTGTCATCCGAATTCGGAATTATGGCTTGAAATCTTAATAAATTTGTCAATCATGATCTGAAATTTAAAATATAGTCACTGATTTAAAAACAAAACAAAACAGAGAAACAATGCAGCAGGTCATAAATTATGTGAAGGTGGATCTCAGAGCTTTGTAGGACGTATATAAAGTCCATAGGTGGGTTGTGCCTCTTCATGATAATTCGTTGGGACATTCGTTGGGTCAAGAACATGTCAAAATTCTTGTTTAGTGCCGGGATGGACAGCGTTGACCTGTCACTACTGGAGTGCTCAGTAAAAGCTTCTCATTCCTGGTAAATCTAATCCACAAATACACTAAACTGCTAAGTATCCTGCTCCAGTAGGAAGAAACAACTACAACTACAGGTTACAAACAACTACAAATAAAACCTAAAGATGAAAAGGAAACATTTGCTTGTTCTAGGTGGCTACTGATTTATCCCCCCATGAGGTCTGCACGAGTCATGGATACACAATGTACAAGATATATGTCGGGTAGCTGAAAAGCGAGACGTTTATGTTCACCTAAACATCACACTCATATATATGTAGCTCTTCTACACCGAATTCACTCATGTCTTTATGGATCTTGCTTTGTGCATTGGTACGCAGTCATGCTGGTCAGGAGTTGGGCTTTGCTCATTTCTTCCAGTGAAAGGAACTCTTAATGCTTCAGCATACCAAGGCATTTTGGACAATTTCATGCTTCCAACATTATTGGAAACAGTTTGGTGATGGTCGCTTCCTGTTCCAACATGACTGCGCCCTAGTGCACAAAGCAAGATCCATAAAGACATGGATGAGCGAGTTTGTTGTGGAAGAACTTGACTGGCCTGCACATAGTCGTGGCCTCAACCTGATAGAATTCAATTCAATTCCATTCAATTTTATTTGTATAGCGCTTTTAACAATTGTCATTGTCACAAAGTAGCTTTACACAATCAAAAGAATTATTTAAGTTTGTATGGAACGTGAATGTGTGTGAATCAAAATGGTCAGGAAGTCCCTGATGAGGGCAACAGTGGCAAGGAAAAACTCCCTGAGATGGCAATAGAGATGGTTCCCTTGAGAGGAACCGGACTCAACACGGAACCCATCCTCATTTTGGTGTAATAATAGAACACCTTTGGAATGACTTCGAGCCAGGCCTTCTCGTCCTTTTCATCAGTGTCTGACTTCACGAGTGAGCTTTTGGAAGAATGGTCAAACATTCCCATAAGCACACTCCTAAACCTTGTGGAAAGCCTTCCCAGAAGATTTGAAGCTGTTATAGCTGCATTTATAGTAAACCCTTTGGATTAAGAATTGGATGTTACTCAAGTTCATATGCATGCGAAGGCAGCCGAGCGAATACTTTTGGCAATATACTGTATATATACCTGATATGACCCCTCGGTGCTGATTTGAATGGCATTCCGATTTTGTATGTCTCATGATTATATGAATGGCCTCATTTGATCTTTTTTTCCGCCCAGATTCTATAATGGAATGTTCAACAAGCACATATGGCTATGATTAGTCCAGTGTCCACATACTTTTGGATATATGGTGTATCACTACAGTACAGTATATGTCTAAAATTGGAGATGGGCAATCCAATCATACTTTATTAATATTGTAATAGGGAATTAGTTTTTTGTTAGAATGCAACTAAGACTATAAAGCGTATGAGCTTCAGCGATTCAGCTTCACAAATGACTCTGCCCTACTGAGTTTCAAGCAGTTTTTAACCTCAGGAGATATACATTGTCAAATAAAGAATAAATAAAAAAGGTAATAAATAAATGGATTGAAATAAAAAAATGAGGGCGTTTGTTATGAGCACAGCAGTTCATGGGGTAATGCATGGAGAGTGTGTGTGTGTATGTGTGTGTGGTGCTGATGCGGAAGCCTATACGACTCTAGAGTACCAGGGTGAATGATGAAGTGGCTGCATTTATTAGCCTTGCTCTGTGTGCGCGATGACAGCAAACACCATCAGTCTGCATGTCGGTGCCTTCGTGGCTTTCACAGCAGTCAGATTTATGGATGAAGGACACAGGCATCACACTGACTGTGTGCACAATACCAACAAACTTACCACATGCAGAGCCTCACATGCTTTACCACTATATAAGACGTGGTACAGCGATGGAGGCGTTGCAGCAGAGGAGAAATGTCGCCTCTCATTCCAGCCACGCAGAGTCAGATAGAATCCCGGCCCGAGCTGTGCCAAGTCAATATTGCTGGCCCAGGGCTTGTTTTCTTAAAATTTAAACTGGTCATATTGTTTATACAAAAAGCAATATTCGCTTATGGCCTTAGAGGAAAACACTCCACTCGAAAGTCTTCTGTAATAACACTACAGCAGCCCGTGCTGAATATTGTTATATATAACAGGCTGCTCATGGGATTTCTTTTGTGATGCCTTTAAACATGCAACAGCCACAATAATCAGGAATCACTGACATACAGTTTGGACACACCTTCTCATTCAAAGCGTTTTCTTTATTGTGTTCTTTATTGTGTTCTTTAGCCCAAACAAGTCTCTTCTGCTTGTTGCCTGTCCTTAGCAGTGGTTTCCTAGCAGATATTCTACCATGAAGGCCTGATTCACACAGTCTCCTCTTAACAGTTGTTCTAGAGACGTGTCTGCTGCTAGAACTCTGTGTGGCATTGACCTGCTGTCTGATCTGAGCTGCTGTTAACCTGCGATTTCTGAGGCTGGTGACTCGGATGAACTTATCCTCCGCAGCAGAGGTGACTCTTGGTCTTCCTTTCCTGGGGCGGTCTGCATGTGAGCCAGTTTCTTTGTAGCGCTTGATGGTTTTTGTGACTGCACTTGGGGACACTTTCAAAGTTTTCCCAATTTTTCGGACTGACTGACCTTCATTTCTTAAAGTAATGATGGGCACTCGTTTTTCTTTACTTAGCTGCTTTTTTCTTGCCATAATACAAATTCAACCTCTTTAAATGAGAAGGTGTGTCCAAACTTTTGGTCTGTACTGTAAGTGCTAATTACAGTACATGTGTACTCCAGGCAGTATTAGAGGGTTCATCCTGCAGACAGCCATGCAGTGTCCGTTTTACACCTTTAACATGCCCTTCAACTTTTCGGTAGAGCACATTTATCAATTCATCAATTATTGATAATTTTACCATGAAGCACCATCTCAACCATTTGGAGGAGGCCTATACTGTGGGGTCAGTTAAAAAAAAAATTTTTTCTTGTGAAAGGGTTGAATAAAATAAACAAAAAAATTTATATGGCCCTTGGGATGATACAAAGTGCAGCATTATTTTCAGTTTTCAGGATTTAATGCGCTTAGTTAGTTTTTATTCTTTAGTCGTTTGTCGATGTACGCATTAAAAAAAAACATAAAACCCCATTTGATGAATGCAGACAAGGATTTCTTGTAAATAATAATAATACTAATAATAATATATAATATGAACCATATCATTTATAAAATATACAGTATAAACGAAATGTAATCGAATGTTTTATACACACATATACATATTATATATGGAGTTTGCATGTTCTCCTCGTGCTTGATGGGGTTTTGACAGTCCAGTGACATGTAGATTAAGCTAATTGAAATTCCCAAATTGCCTGTAGTGTTTGATTGTGCATGCATGTTGACTGGAGGTCCTACCACGGTCGTACAAAATGATCATCATTGACCTCCACAGTTCCAAAAGACTGTAAATGTTATTAGATGAATGTATATATATATTCATGGTTGTCAGGACAGTAATTTAGGCATGAGGTTAGAGTGGCAATCAAGCAGTGTTGGGGCTTGAATAAATGGTCCTCTGAGCAGCCCTGTTCCTCAAAAGCCTGAGCCTCCTCCGCCACAAAAGTAATCTCATCAACAATAATTCAAAATTTATGCTCTTGTGGCCAAATGGGCTTCATCTAACGGTAAGCACTGAGATCTGATTTCTATTGTTTATGTCATATGTCCTTGGCGTATATCATACACATATATGTATATTTTATACATAAAATAAAAATAAAAAAATACTTCTTCCTCTTATTTTGTTGTTATATTTATTTTGGATTACTTTCAGTAGTACAATAATAATATCCACTAGTACTGTAAATCCTACAATTTTATTGTTACTCAATCCAGAGTGACTGCTGACACCAGTGGGATCCCTATGGCTCAATCATGAATACAATTTAATGGTTAAACCAATATTAATTCGATTAGAACACACAGCTATATTTTTTGAACACGTTGTTTCTTAATGCACTTGTCTTGTGCTTCTTCCAGGTCCTCCATACATAGTGGCGCCCCCTGAAAACATCACGGTGAACATTTCTCAGAACGCGCTCTTCACGTGCCAAGCCGAGGCCTACCCTGGCAACCTGACCTATACCTGGTTTTGGGAGGAGGACAACGTCTACTTCAAAAAGTATAGTTATGATCCAGTGCACTGTTGTACCACGTCACCAGTTAGAGATGTCATGTGAGGTCAAATGTTTCAGGGAGGATGTATAGTTTAGAATTTAGAATACATATAATCATATTAGACGTATGATTTCTGAAACATGGTCTGGATTTCTGCAGCTGTGTTGCTTTGACACGCAGAAGCTCACACAGCAGGTTTGCTTGGGACAGTCTGCTTGTGTCATCACATGCTTAAAAAACACACGCTGATAGTCTGAGGGTGAGCCAGGAAGTTTTTTTTTTTTTTTTTTTTTTTTACCCTTCTACACAGAGAAATACTGTTCTTCCGGAAAGAAAAAGCTGAAAATAACTTGCCCGAGTTAACACTCAGTTTAACCTTTTGATATACAAAACCTTTCTTTATCGAAAAGAAACGTTTCTTTTTTTAAACAAGACATTAAATTAATTTAATTTACAGGAAAATTGTGCATTAAATGATTATAATGCTGCTTTTGGTGTCTCTTTAGAGATTTCATGACTGTACTGTAACTATCTAGTTTCCCAGGGCTGCTTCTGGATAATTCGATACTGTATGTGTGTGTGTCGAGCTCATTCACACATGCATAGATGACATCATTACAATAAAATAGCACACAGAGCCAAATATCTACAGTATTGAGATCAGACTGAAATACTGTGGATACGTGATTTTTTTCCAGTTTAAGAAAAAAAAAAAAAAACAAAGAAATTTGCAAATGATCCCAAACTTTTGAGTGGGAGTATACGGTATATGTGGAGGAATCACTAATGAGATTGACCCGTTTGAGATATCAAAAATCCCTCCGCAATTTTGCATCCTCAATGTCTTTAGATCACATCGGCCTAGTTTGGTGGCGATCGTATAAATTCCCTAGGAGGAGTATATCAAAATCCATTGGGTGTGTTTTTGCGAACAACCCAAAATAACCGCTCTCCTGTTGGGTTTAGGCAAGGCTACAGTATGCAGTGCGAAATTTGTTTGACTCAATGAGCTTTAAACGTGTACTGAGTTTTGTGTGTCTGCGTGAAAGTGTGTATGAGTTTTTGAGCATGGTAAGACCCCCGAAAAGTCCAAAAGGGTGGGGGAAAAAAATCCTTAGGAAAACACGAGGGTCCTGCGCACCCTATAGTGCTTGGGCTCTAAGTAGTCTAGTAGTCTATTACAGTAAATGTATGTGATTGTTTTAAATACACTATATGGCCAAATGTTTGTGGACACCTGAAGATCATATCCATATGTGATTCTTCACAAAACCGTTCTCCAACAAACTCTGTGGTTGTAGAGAACATCTTTGTACAGCACGCTGTAGCATTTTTGTTTTTCCCTTCACTGGAACGAAAAAGGTTCAAACCTGTTCGAGCGTGCCAATACCCCTGTGTACAAAGTGAGCTCCATGAAGACATGAGAGAGAACTTTTGTGACACACACACACACACACACACACACACACACACACACACACACACACACACACACACACACACACACACACACACACACACACACACAAAGCCCTGACCTCAACCCCAGCGAACACCTTTGGAATAAATTGAAAAACCACCTGCACCCCATGCCACCTCAACTGACATCAGTGTCTGACCTCATTAATATTATTGTGGCTGAATGATCACAAATCCCCATAGCCACGCTCAGAAATCTACTGGAAAACCTTCCCAGAAGAGTGTGAAGGTCATTATGACCGAATCGGGGAAGTCAATCTGAAATGTGATGTTCAACAAGCACATATGGACGTGATGGTCAGGTGTACACAAACTTTCAAACATATTGTGTATAATGATGTATAATGATGCCTGTAATGATGTTGAGGAGTTCTTGCTATTTACCATGCTGCCATATTTTGGCACAACTGACCTGAAACTGTAACTAGCACTGGACATGAATGAAAGGGAGATGACTGTTTCTTCTTTATTCAGTCTTCGTGCAGGAAACAGGCTCATGGGAGCATGCGATTGTTGATTTGCAATACGTCGCGTTCTTATTGGCGAGTACAGTTCTTATCCATTCTAATAATCCCCCTGTCCCACTTCTAATGTTTGCAATATATCTATATAAGATTATATTAAATTCCAGCTTTAAAACAAGATCTTGGCACACGCATATTTGCTTTTTTTCAGCAATGCCACCCACAGAAATGCTTTTTTTTAACTGCAAACTTGTTCCGAATTTGTCCGAATTTGGGGGTAAATCTGTGACCCTGCGGCATCCCGACCATTTATATAAGGGATTTTGACTACTTCAGGCAGAATATGCTTTTTTTGTGTGAGTTTTGTGGGATTACATTATATAATACTCTCTCCACCAGTATACCCATTTCCCATCCCATTGTGCTTCTGCCCTGCGATGGGTTGGTATGCCATTCATGGCGACTCCAGGCCACCTGAAACCCTGCAAAGTACGGTTGTAAAGATGTTGTCCCAAATTTAAATAAGTAAATAAATAAAAGCTTATTGGAATTCTTATAATAAAAAAGCATAATTAATAATTTGGTTGTAATTCAAAAAGACATGAGTTTTTAGACTTTGTTCAAAGACTAATGCCAAGTGTATTTGGCTAGTGCAGTGTAAAGTATGCTAAAGTTTTGATAGAGTTTTTAAATTGAATTTAAAAATTATTTAAAAATTACAGATTTGCCTTACCTTACAATTAGTTAAATGATACCTCATCCTGCTATTTTTCATTTGTTTGTTTAGGGCGGCGTGCGGGTTCCATTCCCGCCTCGGGGTCTGTGTGCACGGAGTTGGCACGTTCCCCCTGTTTTCCCCACGGTCCAAAGACATGCAGATTAGGCTAACTGACGTTACCAAATTGCCCGTAGTGTGTGAATGAGCGTGTGTGTGTTTTTATGTCTGCCCTGCGATGTACCCCTCCTCGTGCCGTAAGTGTCCCGGCATAGGCTCCTGGCCCCTTGTGATCTCGTATACAGGATAAAGCATTACAGACAAGTGATTTGTTTAATGTACCTCTGATTAGTTGTGAAGAGAAAGGCCTCTTATGAAGGCAGGCAACAACTATACCTCTTTTAGTTTAAGTTCTTTCACACTCCGAGACATTTAAAATCATGTTCTCTTTGCTCTTTACTCTTTACTCCAGCGATCTGAAGCTCAGAGTACGAATCCTGATCGACGGAACCCTCATCATCTACCGTGTGAAACCAGAGGATGCTGGGAAATACACATGTAGCCCCAGTAACAGCCTGGGTATCTCGCCCTCTGCCGCGGCCTATCTGACGGTGCAGTGTGAGTGCGCTTTTCCTCCTTCTCTTTGAACATCTAGTAACCTACTGTAGAAGCACTAACTCACAACCTTCATACTCTGTATGTTTGATGTCTTTTGTGTTTTGCATTGTGGTTGCATGCTCAGAGCGGGTAATTGGTCTATGTTACGTCCACATGCTGTGGCTGTTTCGGTGTGATGCCGATCCTGTCTTGTGATCTGTCCTAGTTTCAGGCTCTCTGTGGAGTACGCAATGCTTTCCTCCATCTGTATTGATGCTGTATGTGGATAAATAAGCTGGATAAATCTGAGCTACGTATGTTCCTCTCAGCTGTGCTAGCGCCTTCTGCTCGTGTCGTGACTAGTATTATAGTGAGACCAAAATCCCAAATTTAGAATCACAATGTTTAACACAAAAATTATATCATTAGAATGACGGCTTATGGCAATATTCCATCAGAGTTTGTTCAAACCATTTGAAAATAGATGATATAATTTTCTACTTGTTTTGGTTTTGACATATTGACATATTTGCCTATATGCTTTAAATCATATCCTACTGTATATGGAAGGCCAGATTTGATCATTTTCTCTCTCCTACAGTAAGTTGTGTTAAATGGCAACAAATTATTAAATGTAGCTTTTATTTTTTGTTAGCTTATTGTGTATTTTTCCCACATTATTGCTTTGATCAGCTAGTGTTGCTGTGATTGAGATCAGTGGTAGGCAAAGTACATAAATACTTGAATAAATGTAGAATCACAATCTACAGTAGGGCAAATATTACTCAAGTAAAAGTAGAAGTCCTAGATTTGCATGTCTACTTGAGTAAAAGTGCAAAAGTGCTCACCTTCAAATGTACTTTAAGCACCGAAATGCTACAAATGTTTCAAATGCTACACACCACTGTGGTTATGTAACAAAAAGACGTGCAGCGAAGTAAAAGTACAAACATTTCCTGTACAATGTAGTGGAGTAAAGGCTAAAAAGTACCTTCTAATAAAACAAATCAAATTTTTTTAAGTAATGATGTTTCCATTCCTCTGGGTACTCCGGTTTCCTCCCACAGTCCAAAGGTTAGGTTAATTGACATTCCCAAATTGGTCGTAGTGTGTGAATGAGTCCGTGAGTGTGTGTGTGTGTGCCCTGCGATGGATTGGCACCCTGTACAGGGTGTACCCCGCCTTGTGCCCGAAGTCTCCTGGGATAGGCTCCAGGCCCCCCGTGACACTGAATACACGATTAAGCAGTATAGATGAAGATGATGATGATGATGATGTTTCCAATTTTAAGTAAACCAAACTACCAGTTTTTGAGTTTGTTGTACTCATTCATATTAATCGTTCTTTACTTGCATTATTGAGTAGCCTAATTATATATATTTTGTTTAGTTGCAAATCAAATAAATTGCAGTTGGTCTTTGCAATGGGTCGCCACAGCAGACAATCCGGTCTGCACACAAGCTTGGCACCAGATGCTCTTCCTGACACAACCCTCCCATTTTATCTGGGCTTGGGACAGACACTTCGTCCAGTTGTTGGGAATCGAACCCGGGCCTTTGACATGGCAGGCGAAACACCTACCACTGAGCCACCAGTATTGCCCTATTGCCCTGATAACATCAGACCCAAAATCGCTAGTCTGAAAGATTTTAAGTTGGTGGAACTTTTACAGTTACTGTTACTTACAGTAAGTACTTACAATTAAAATATACAATTTTTTCAGCTAACTTGAAAAATGTCATTTCTAAATACTCATCAAGATTTGTCTGTTAATTTGAACTAATTGTAATTATTTAAGTTAACAGGACTCAATATATTTAATTACTTTGAGCATTAGGGTTTACGGTGTAATGTACAGTAACAGTATCTAAATTTACTTACTTACCTTCCACCAATGGTTGCGACTGAGTTTTGCCGTCTTGGATTACGTTCCACACATTGCATTGTTGGGATTTGAATTTACATTTTCCAATTGCCAATATTTTCCTTTTGCAACACTTAGAATCTAATGTGATTAATGTTTGAACAAAAATGTCCTCTTGTGCTGCAGTTTCATAAATAAACACACAAACACAGTTGTGAGCTATGGAGGCTCTCTTACAGGAAATAGTCAATAATGCTGGATCTACTGTAAGTGCTTTACCCTTAGTCGTGTTTCCTTTGCATTTATGTAACTTGCGTGATATGATTTCATGATTCTCTTTATAGAGAAATATACAGTAGGAATATCATGGTATTCATTCTGCCATGCTTTTTTGTTTTTTTGTTTAGTACGCTCATTTTGAAAATCTTGTTAACAGTAAAAGCATTGAATGGAAAAACAAAGAATATTGGTGCAACCACTGTTTAATATCCTTTTTTAGTGCAGCCATCTTCTTAATAGCAGAGCAGAATTAAAAATAACTTACATTCTCGTTCATTAATGCTGGCAGGCTATAGTTTAAGTACCACTGCCTTAAAGTTCCTTTCGTTACACATGAGTTATTTTTAGTTTATTTGAAGTTTATATATGGTCTAGTCACTGAACGAGTTCATTTAACCCGTCTTGTTTGCACCATCACGGCACTTATTAAGATTATTATTACGATTTTGGTGCTTTCTGTAGATCCTGCTCGTGTTCTCAACATGCCACCGGTTATTTACGTCCCGAGGAAGTTGCCAGGAATCATACGCTGCCCAGTCGATGCCAACCCGCCTGTTACATCAGTCAGATGGGAAAAAGATGGATATCCATTAAGAGTTGAGAAGGTTAGGAAGTTTGCTAGTATTTGGTTTCTGTCATGTGACTTAAACGGATTCACGTGATATGAAAAGCCATTTGTTCCCATGTGCCTCACAGTACCCTGGCTGGAGCCAAATGCCAGATGGAAGCATTCGGGTAGCAGAGGTCACTGAAGACTCCCTTGGCACCTACACCTGTGTGCCTTACAATGCTCTAGGTACCATGGGACAATCCCCTCCGGCCACTCTGGTGCTAAAGGTTAGTGCTCTTGTATAGATTTATCAAAGTTGATAAGGACACATGACTAGGAAGTAAACAAGCCTCAGTTAGAAACCAGGTAATGGATTGCAACAACTCTGATACTATGGTGATTTTCCATCTGCTCTATAGGACCCCCCTTACTTTAACGTGAGGCCTGGTGGGGAATACCGTCAGGAGGCCGGCAGAGAGCTTGTCATCCCCTGTGCTGCTTCTGGAGACCCTGAGATTCCAACCATCACCTGGAGAAAGGTACAGCAACCTGACTTGACATAGCGGTCCACTGTGCATACTGTATGACGTATGGCTGTATGACTGCATATCGACGTATGATGTTTCATAACATTACATATAACCAGTGGAGAAGTGGACGACTGCCAGCACTGTTTCCGTCTAGTCTAAAATCCTGCTACGTTCTCTGTAAGGCAGCCTCGATATCATTCTGCAGTACGTTATAGAATTATACTCAAATTCTTAGAATGCTATGAGCACTCTCTTTCTACAGCAGGTAAGTTCATTATTCAAGTTTAGAGAATGAGAAGTAGTCACTGAGAGTACATCAAGGTCTGTCTCTTTATGTGAGTAACCGTATTAAACTCTTCAGATTACTGCACTTTATTTCACTCCATTGTGCCAACAGCTTCTTTTGCCTCATGCCCGTGTTGTACGGGTATTTTAGCTGGGCCCAATAGCTGAACCTTGTGCCCATTTCAGCTTCCGGCTCGACAGTCCTTTCCGAACAGTTTCGCTATTCTGCCTTGAAAAACAAATGGTTGGGAAAGTTCAATAACGATATAACAAGAAGTTATGAATGTATTAAAAAAAACGTCTGAAATCAGTTCCTCTGCATCTGGAGCACGACCAGTCAGGTGTGTGTTATAAGGACAAAAGCATTAAGAGTAGCGTTAAATCAAAGCTTTTGCATTACCATCACGCAATATACATTCAAAACGATCAAAACATTATAGTAGTACAGTATATACAGTAATGCACCTTACATCTAGTTCCTCAGCTCCAAGAAGAGCAAAGAGGATAAGAGTCACGACCTGCACTACATGTCTTGAGATGATCATTTTGCTATTGGAACTTGGCAAGAAAACAAGCGAAAAATAATACTGTACTTCTATATTTTCAAAGGAAACCACCTCACAATCCAGAATGTAAGGAACTACATCTGTACATTATATATGGACACACACACACACACACACACACACACACTCAAAATAACAAATTTGACTTGACGTTACACTTTTCCATTTTGTTCAGTGTATATTTTCTCTTTACAGATATTGACTACAGCGTAGTGGTCTTTTTGGGTATTTAATGTGAGTATCCTGTTTCGTGTGATTTCCAGGTAGGAAAGCCAAGTAGAAGCAAGCACAACATCTTACCCAGTGGCAGCTTACAGTTTGTGTCTCTGAGCAAAGAGGATCACGGGGAGTGGGAATGCGTCGCCACCAACGTCGTCACAAGCATCACTGCCAGCACAAGACTTTTTGTAATAGGTACATGGAATGTGTACTTTATCATTTTAAGTGTGCATTCGTGGTATAAAATATGCTGTGTTAGTTACGCAATGAGCGAGAGTGCTGTTGTGCTGAATATCAGCACGGCTGGTATGCAGTTGTAGTTATTACAGCCGTCCTGATATTCAGCAAGCGTGCTTAGTCTAATACTGTTTTTGTACAACAGTTCCACAAACACCATTTATTATCAACAGGTTATAATTAAAAGGGACAAAATGTTGATTAAGATGACATGATTTAAATGTTTTCTCCGTTCCCGGCACTAACTAATTAGCTAATTAACCAATGTTTCTGAATAAAAGTGAATTTTTGCGTTGCCCTGCTCCACCACACTCCTCCAGGACGAGGGTTGGGAACCACTACTACTGTATATATCACCATCACCATCTCTTGAGTATAGACTTGAGTATAGACATTTTAGTGTTGAATTATCTTTGATCTATACAACACAACCTTCTTTCAGAATTACTTCATATATGAGTCACAAAGGTGACGTCTCCCAAGCCTGTCTGGTAGGCGATATGCTAAGGTTAGGCTTGGCATCCAGATAGATGGAGTGAGTCATTATGTGAAAGGTCTGTCAGGCCTCCAAGTGCTCTGTCCCAATTGTCATGTCAGGATCTTGCAGAGATTGTTTGATGATACGTTGCTTGTTTTTAAACCTTAAAATGACACAGCTATTACTTAAGTTGAATGAATAAATGAATGAATTATAGGCAGGTAAGTATTTATCTTACAGTAGGTAAATAATCTGATATTCAGTACCTGCTTTATCATGGTAATGCTGGTTTTAAGGAATAAAATTGTTAGAAAATATCTTTGGCAGGTGGAAGGAATAATAACGGAGTGAGCAGGTGAGAATGGTCAGACCTTCTGCAAGTGCAGGTGGGATTCCTCAAGAGTATCTGAACGTCTATAGGGCTAGTGGGGAATGGGTTTTATCAGACCTCTGCAGAACTCTAGAGTAGTCTTATTCGTCTTCATGTATGGATTTTATGCTTTCAAGTCATAAAGATGAAGCAGCTGGACTAAATATTTTTCCATCAAAGTCTTGAGAAGTCGAAATAAATAAATTCACAAATCCAGATCAAGAAATCCAGGTTCATAGTAGTCAAATTTTGTAGCTTTTGTATGATTTTTTTCAAAATGGTTTTGATTTGAATACTTTATTTTGAACACGAACATAAAACAATAACACAAACACTCACTCACTCATCGTCTATACTGCTTAATCCTGTATTCAGGGTTACGGGAGGCCATGTAGCCTATCTCAGACTTGGGGCACAAGACGGGGTTCACCCTGGACAGGGTGCCAATCCATCGCAGGACACACACACATAAATTCACACACTATGGCCAATTTGGGAACGCCAGTTAACCTAACCTACATGTCTTTGAACTGTGGGAGAAAACCGGAGTACCCGGAGGAAACCCACCAAGCACAGGGAACACATGCAAACTCCATACACACAGAGAAGGGAATCGAACCCGGACCCTGGAGGTGCAAGGCGACAGTGCTAAACACTACACCACCATATAAAATAGGGGTAGAAGGAAGTATAAACGTATTAAATCTTACCCCTTTTGGCTTTAATATACACATACATACTGTACGTACACACACATACGGACATATATTTTCATGAAAACCTTTCTTCTCCAAATACCTCTGCAAATGCCCACTGAGTGAGGAACAACTGCTTCTTAAAATGGCTTGGAAAGAATTCAAAATCAGATCTGTATGCATTGTATGCGAGAAGTGAACAATGACAGATTTTTTTTGTGGGTTTTTCAGGAACAAGTCCCCACGCGCCAGCCAATGTCCACGTCTCAGTCTCCACAACCTCAGCTAATGTCTCCTGGGAACCCGGATATGATGGCGGCTTTGAGCAGACCTTTTCGGTCTGGTATGGCCCTGTGTAGGTCCCCCTAGCACCTATAGCTTTTAAATATATACAGTATTGCCCCTACCAGCATTTTGTTTTAAACTTATGACTAAATCGCCTTCACCATTAAATTCTAAGGAATCTTGAAGGAATAACATAGATGTTGCAGAAGTAGACGTATAAAATTCTATATCATATTTTAGATTTTCATGCATTCATTAGTTTTTCAGAAGTTATTGAATTAAATGATAAACCTAGCATTAGTGTTATGGTTGTTTCCCATTATATTTCTCTGTACAGGTTTTTCTCAGGTGTCTCATTTTGTGCTTCCTTCTGAACAGGAAGAAGAAAACAGATCTAGGCCCTCATGACTGGCTGTCCATTCCTGTGCCCAGCATTCAGAACTGGTTGGTGGTGCAGGCCTTGGAGCCAAAGACGGCATATCAGTTCAGTGTGCTGGCCCAGAACAAGCTGGGCACAGGCCCGTTCAGTGAGGTAGTCACTGTGAATACAGTAGGTGGGTGCCATTTCTATTTATGCCCTCTGTTTTGCGTAGTCAGTCTCGAACCACTCACTATACATACCGTCTACGTTCTGTACCTGTTACCTGTTTGTGTGTGCTTTTGTGTGTGTGTTTTTTTTACCCCCTTAGTGTACCCTATAAGTACTCCGGAACCACTGGTGCTTCTTACCCCACCGCGGTGCCTCACAGCTAACCGGACACAGCAGGGTGTACTGTTGACATGGCTTCCTCCAGCCAACCACACTTCACCCATAGATCGTTACATTGTCGAGTTTCGCTTGGGAGAGAGGTGGGAGGTGCTCGACGACCTAATTCCAGCAGATGAGACTGAGATCATGGCTAGAGACCTCATTCCGGTAAAAGAAATATAAGCAGATTGTGTAATTGTGCTTAAGATTTATGTGAAGACTTGATCCTGACCTGATATCATAGGAATATGAAAGGGTGTCTGCTGTTTTTTTGTTTTTTTTTCATTGACTCAGCTAATGGTGGATGTTTCTTTTGTTACTTTGAACATTTTATATTGTTGCATGCCAAGCAACATTTATATTTAAATTATCATTATATCATATATATATATATATATATATATAATTAAAATTGCAGGTTTAAGAGAATCCCGCCTGTTTTCTGTTTATGCACAAAGAGCATTTTCAAGTTAAACAAAAGGGTCCCAGTGAGCCATTTGAGCTATTAATATTCATCCGGACATGGGCTACAGGATGTATTACCATATAAGGAATAAGGAAGCACAATGAGGGGGTGGGTTTGTAGATTCAGAGGCATGGGAAAGTTCACACAATGTGACAAAACCTTACAGCACAATTGGTTTCTGTGTTTATTATTTTTTTCATAGCAGTGTCTGGCATGTAAACACAAAAGAAAAGTTTCATTTTTGTTCTGGTTTTATTTCACCCTAGATGATATCAGCTCAGCTACGGCATGAAAAAAAAAATCCTTGTTAGTTATAAACTAAAGCTTTCCTGGCTTTTCAGCACTTTCTGCCACTGACTAAAACTTTCTGTTTTGTTTTGTTTTTTTTCCGACTAAATTGCTTTCCCTTGTTGCTTTTCAGTTTGTTCTAAATTGCCTTGTACCTATTAATAGAGATATTAATTCTCTTTATTTTAATTCAGTCATGAAATAGCAGTGGTGGTCATGTGATATTTTTCTGGTCCCTAAGATATTCGACCTACACCCTCTTAACCCACTTTGAGAAAGTTGTAATATATTCGTCTGTCCCTCTTCTCCTAGGACTCGTGGTATGAATTCCGTGCCCTGGCAGTCATGGATGATCTCATTAGTGAAAGCAGTAATGTAGTGGGAGTGTCAAGCACAGGTAAGAATTTGAAATAAAGCTATTTTTAGATCCCATGATTTCACTGCTTTAGCAGCTCTAACCATGTGGCACTTCATTGCCCCCTGCTGGTCCGTAGCTGATAGCGCGCTTCTTTCCCATGCTTTGTAGCGTTAGTAGAAGTCTGGGTGCAAAATGAATGCCAGTGGTTTATTAGAATTGAATAACGTTAGTTGCTTTGTTGGCTGCTGTGTGAATAACTGCATGCAAGTTGGCTGCCATGCTTCCATCATGTTTCATGCTCTGCAGTGTGTCTCCTCTCTCAGACCCCTTCCCTCCCACAGAGATCACTGACGAAGGACTGGCCAGGCCAGTGGTGGCTGGGATTGTGGCTACAATTTGCTTCCTAGCTGCTGCCATACTTTTTAGCACGCTAGCCGCGTGCTTTGTCAACAAGCAGCATCGACGCAAGCTCAAGCGCAAGCGAGGTGAGTCCTGAGTCTTAATCAGAAATGATTATTTATTGCTATTGATGTGATGGGCAAGTAACATTTCACTTATAAAGATTTCGACTTGCTAATTGCTCCATATTACACCAAATTAAAACAAAGGGGATTAAAAAGATATTATGTGTTGTATAAATGAATAAAGATATGATGTGTAGTATGCATATCTTTATGTATTTCTCTATGAGTCGGGGTATGTGTGTATAGATATAGAACACAAAAATACAACTGAAAAAAAAAAAAAGTGTCAGAGTAACCAGCTGTGGCACATGTTCTAAGCGCAATCGTTGGCCATATTCTGTAATTAATTAGACGCTTTTCCTTTATAGTTGCCTGGCAGAAATGCAGGGTAAACAAGAAGAGAAGAAGGAAATATACTTCCTACTAACATTTGCTAAGAAAGGTTATCATTTGGTGGATAGAAATGTGAACTGGTGCTTTTCTTAATTTAATAGTAACTAGTGCTGTTTTGTCCCTATGTCCAGATCCTCCACTATCAATAACACACACCAGGAAAAGCATTGAGTCTCCGTAAGTATTGATGCATGGTAACATCCATCATATTTTACAGTTCGACAGATATGTGTGTATAAGAGAGAGAGAGAGAGAGAGAGAGAGAGAGAGAGTATGTGTTTAAGTGTGTGGTGGCGGTGAGAGTAAAGGAGGAAGTGCATGTAGAGTGGTAGACCAAATGGCTGACCCTAGCAGATGCCCTGTATAGTGTGAGGGATGCATGGAAGAGAATTTGAGTGACCAACTAAGTGATTGCTAAAAATGCATCTGTGCTTACATCTGCTTTTTGGTCAGCAAGATGCATTGATTTGCAATTACCAGTGATCCCATGCAGCTTCTCCATACTCTCCTGACTTGGGGCCTGAACAATCATTGGTGGCAGCAGGACACACTGTCACCATGCTGCTTATACATGAGCTTCTGAGAACTGATTAGTGCAGCCATGGCCACCTAAACATTTAAAGGCCATTTTAAAGTTTATCCAGGGTTCAGTTTATGTCCAGCCCAAATTGAGGAAGGCATTTAATCCCATCCTGACTTCATGGCGGGTCTTTGTAATTCTAGTCCCATGTTCCCATCCATTTTCATCCATCTTTGCATCACTGTTTGGAAACCAGGTCGGGTCTGATGGCCGCCTCTTGCCCCTCCTCTCTATTGTGTCTCTCACCGCAGGCCTCCTCTTACCCCTTTGCCTGGCATTGAGCCCTACTGGGAAGAGCCAGACAGGAGCAGCTACAGGCCCCCATCTACCAGTCCTCAGTGAGTGCCTGCACCTGCATCCCTTTCCCAGCACATGGCGCTGGTTGCGCCTCGCTGCCTTAGCTGCATGCTTTCTTCTTTTTTGGTGCGGACTTAGGTCGACTTTAGATTGGTTAAAGCCCTTTTGGCGTAACAGAACACTGCTGCTCCTATGTTTACCTACATATTAATTTTTTTGAGGTAGATGATTATTGATATCATTAGGCCTTTTTGTTTGAAGGTGGATATCAGATCTATATATCAGATCTAACAGTCACATATATTGGCCCTGTCCCCACTGCTACTCAATCGTTTTTGTCTCTTGTTTCCATTTTGATGTCCCCTCATGGTGCACCATGACACTGTCTTTTGTTTCATCCTCAGAGAAGTAACATATTGTCTCACATAGTTTAAGAGAGACTTGAAATACAATACCTAATGCATCTTTAAGATGTATTCTATAGAATAATAAGCACCATGTCTGCTCTGATTTACAGGCTTTCCTCTGGGAAAATTAGTCCAGAGAGCATTGCTTCCTCACGTCCTCCATCTCTGGCCAGTGTGGGCACACCTGGCCTCTATGTCAAGAAGCTGCCAAGCCCAAGGAAGGAGAAGGAGCTCTCATTGTACAAGCGAACCAAGCGAGCAATAACAGGCAAGAAATACAGTGTGTCGAAGCATGAGGCTGAGGTCACCACTCCTATTGAGCTGATTAGCCGTGGCCCAGATGGCCGCTTTGTCATGGAGCCATCTGACATGGATACATCACTGAAGCCACGTCGCATTGAGGGCTTCCCCTTCGTGGAAGAGTCAGACCTGTACCCTGAATTCAGACAGTCAGATGAGGAGAATGATGAACCTGGGCCCCTCCCCCCAGTTATGGCCACCCTCAGGCCCCAGATTTCGCCTGTGTCCTCAAGCCAGGAGTCCTACATGGTGCAGCCCCCAGCCTACAGCCCTCGTTTCCACAGGCCTATGGAAGGTACGAGCATCTTGGAGGGTAGTGGGCTTCAGGCCACAGGGCAGAGCCGGGTGTCCCACTTTCACAGAGTCTTTCCTCCGGGCCCTTTCTATGGCTATCTAGGTAGTGGTGCCGAGCTGGAGCTGCATCCTCCGTTCTACGCAGCCGATGTGAGCCCACGCAGCTCAGCCATGTCCTCTTCCTCACCACCGTGCCCCACCGAGGGGTCCTTCCACCATCCCACCATTGCTTCTGGCCACACCCTTCCGCTGGCACATGGCCCACCCTCCTCTCGCTCTACTGACACTTGGCGCCCCCCTGACTTCCCCTTTTTAGGTCAGGAGGGTGCCTGTGTCGTTCTGCCACCACACCCTCCTCCCCCCCATCTACGCCGAGACGTGCCCGAGCCGCCACCGTACCCGTCGCGTAGCCACGCCCCCTCCAGCTCAGCGTTCCTGCGGCTGGAGGCGCTCCCTACTCAGGGCCTAGTGGGCACACATGCAGCTATGCAACAGGCCCAGATCGTGGGGCAGTTGAGACACACTGCCCACGGGATGGGCGTACCAGTGTTGCCTTACCCAGGCCGAGCAGGGAGCCCCAGCACGCTACGTAGCGAGAGCTCGGATGAGCCGTGGCTGAGCCCAAGGGCGGCACGCCGCCTGGAACTGGGCCTGCAGCAGGTGGTGCTGCAGCCATCACGCCTCTCACCCCTCACCCAGACACCTCCCAGCTCCCGTGCTGGCTCGCCCGACATCTTGGTGCGCCCGCCACCACGGCCGGGCGTCCTCCGTTCCTCACGCTCACAAGAGATACCCGAGAGCATGCGACACATCACCTTTTCCCGGAGATCCCTGTCCTCTTCCCCTGCCACCTCTCCCACCCTGGGCTCAGGCTCCATCCGCCTGCCTGGCCTGGGCTATGGTGCCCACGTGGCCTTTGCCACTGCAGCAGCCAGCTACCCGTCACAGTCCCCCTCACCCCCGGCGGAGAGCAGTGATGCTTTTGGTCAGCTGCCATCTCAAAGGAGGACAGATGAAGAGATGCTGCCCTCAGAGCCCTCACCAGGGTAGGTGAACTGCACCATTGGCGGTTCCAAAATCATGACAAAGAAATTTTCATCAGCCAGTCTGCAAAAGCAGTGCCCTTCATGCTTTTGCTGTTTTTATTTTAAACCAATTCAACAATAGCCTCAGTTAAAACATTTTTACAATACACATTTAAAATCATACTGTACTCTTCCTCATATATTGTAGCTCTTTTGCTATAATATCACTTTTTATTCTTTTATTGTCTTTACAGAAATAAGCCTAAACTTTGCTCTCTTTGTTTATGACCTTACATTTTTGTAGCCTTTTGAATGGTTCAATAATTTCCTAATGCTTTCCTGATGAATTCATGACTCTTTTGCTTTTTTTTGTCCTCGTTTATGGGCTGGTCATCTCATGTCATTTTCTCCAGCTCATCCACTCATCTCTCTCTCTCTCTCTCTCTCTCTCTCTTTCTTCCACTCCCACTGACTCAATGCTTTCTTCATCAGGGTGGCCTTCTTAGGCGGCCTTTCTTGCCAGGGATGAGCCTGCACTCATCTCTTGCAATGTTCACCATCCTCATCTAGAGTAGCGACGGCTGATTGAAAAAAGAAAGAAAACACATTTTGTCCTTTCAGGCTTTGGTAGTCTTACTTTCTTTGTTTTTGATCTCAGCTATCTGGGCAGCATTGTTGTGACCAGGTCCTCTACACCATAATAGGTAAGGGTTGAGTCCATGTCTGAAAGGGGAGAGGTTAGCAGGCGGGGCCTTAAACCATTTTTCTTCATTTAAAGGGGAATTCTACTGATTTTTTTTTTTTTTTCGTAATCAAATGAGGAAAAATTTTAAGTTCATAATTAATTTGAAATACTTGGATTTAAAATACCCAAATAAATTTTTTTTTTGGGGGATTTCTCTAGCAAGCCTACTAGTTTGACCAAACAAGATTAAACAGATTTCGAATGAGTGAGTTTTAGTCACAGACTCACATATTCCCCTTTAAACAGTTATTCCATGTCCAAAACTATCATGCATGTCTTCTTTAAATTTTCTTCCTCGACGACGAATAAGTAATGGTGATCCCGAGACTAAAATTCTTGTCCCATTTGTTGTCCCAGTGGTTTGGTTTCTTTTCTTCATGTGACTGTTGTTTAATGGCCATTCTACCCCCTCCCTGCCATCTTTTCTCCTGTCAGCATGGTGAAGCCACTCTGTTCATGCTAACCAGAGTTGTGCTTGATGTGACTGTAGGACTGTAGTGTGTCAGCCATGTCTCTCCCCCCCTCCTCTACTAATGCCTTTCGCTTTCTCTCTCCACAGCCTCAGCAGCAGGGGAGACTCTCTATAAACGCTTTGTGTTTCTGTGCCTTGTGATTCCCATGAGTTGTTGGCTGACTCTTCCGTGTGGACTTTTCAGTTTTCATGGTCTCCTTGTCGTGATAGTGGGATGGCATGTATGGTTAAAACTCAAATAGGCAGAACGGAGGTGCTTTTTAGGGGGGGCGGGGGGGGGGGTGACTTTGACTGTGATTAGGAAACGTTTCTAAGCAACTGGGCTTTGGGTTTTCGGTTTTTACAACAGCATGAGGTAAACATGTGAATTCTGCAGTGCCAATGTTCGTGTAATGACTCTCTGAAGACAAGAAATTGAACGTAAACTAAACTAACCAAACGAATGTTATTGCTCACAGGAAATAATTATTCAGAATTTGAGTGTAAACCCTTACGTGATTGTTCCCTAAAAGCAGAAGTGTCTTGTCAAATGTGAACTAACTTTACTAAATCACTCCTTAAATGATTGCCTTATATAAAGTATGTTTTATATTCTGTCACTCAGTGGAATTAGTAAGTAAAATATTTAAGTGAGGCTCTTACTGTATATGTAACACTGGCAATAACTGTACAATGACTGGTATGATCGCTTTTGGTTGTGTAAAATAACGCTGCTTATTTTGCCTCTGCCTGCTTGTCTTGTAGGGAACCTGTAGGTGCAGTGAGAGTGCCTGCAGGGTCTGAGAGCTTTGAAACACTGTTTTATCATTGTATTAAAAAAAACAAGAAGGTAGCTGCCAACAACAACAACAACTCTACATCAAAGAAAAGAACGGGTCAGTGGTATTTCATTTATTATATAATGTTCTTTTTATTGCTTTTTTCTTATTATTTTTATTATTATAATAATTATTATTTTTTTTATTTATTGTATTTTTAAAAAAATATATAAAATAGGCGGCATTGTGGCGTAGTGGTTAGTACTGTGGCCTTGTACTTCCATTGTCAAGGGTTTGATTCCCACCTCGGGTCTGTGTGCGTACAGTTTGCATGTTATCCCCATGCTTGGCGGGTTTCCTCCGGGTACTCCTGTTTCCTCCCACGGTCCAAAAATATTTAGATTAGGATAATTGGCATTCCGGAATTGCCTGTACTGTGTGCGTGTGGCACGGTGGTGTAGTGGTTAGCACTGTCGCCTTGCCCCTCCAGGGTCCGGGTTCGATTTCCGGCCAGGTTCGATTCCTGTCTGTGTGTGCCTGGAGTTTGCATGTTCTTCCCGTGCTTGGTGGGTTTCCTCCGGGTACTCTGGTTTCCTCCCACAGCCCAAAGACATGTAGGTGAGGTTATTTGGCATTCCCAAATTGGCCATAGTGTGTGAGTGCCCTAAGTCTCCTTTGTGCCCTAAGTCTCCTGGGATAGGCTCCAGGCCCCCGTAACCCTGAATACAGGATTAAGCGGTATAGATGATGAGTGAGTGGGCCAGCCACCATCAAATGGGAAATCTGCACAACAACAGGCACAAACACTTTACTTGATCTGAGTGTAAGGCTACTCCACTGCACACATGTTCTGAGGCATGCCCCTTAGATATCCTGAGAGAAGGGCAGCACTATAGGCTGTGGTATTGCCCGAATTGAAGGCTACTCTATGTTGCATCACCTAAGCAGTATGAAGTCCTCACTGTGTTCTTGGGTTGGATAAACTTGAATGTTTTTGTGTATGGTGACATTACCAACCCAGCTGTCTTTAGCAAACAGACATACAGGTTCAACATCTAACCCTCCATTGCTGAGGGTGCAGGAAGCATGCATGCAGGAATGTGGAGTAGAAGCACAGCGAAGGTCACAGATTCAAACCCCAGCACCACCAAGCTACCACTGTTGGTCCCTTGAGCAAGGCCCTTAACCTTCAACTGCTCAGATGCATAAAGAGATAAATGTATGGCAAAAATGTAAATGTACATTTACACACACTGCTGGATCGGCAGTCATAGGCCATTCATCTGCTAGGCTCCAAAGGGCTGCGTTGCACTGCGTGTTCTTGTCTTTGTTTCATGGCCAGCATTGACATTTTTGGCGATTAGTTGCTGCGTTGCCTTTTCTGTGAGATCGGCATAAATGAGCTGGCATTCTGTCCTCACAAGCATAAAAATAAAACCTTGTGTGCTCATGATCCTGTTACCATTTACTGATATATAATTGATAATTAAGGCTAATATGTTAATCTGTGTGAGAAGGGAGGCAGATTAATATAGGGTCTAATAATATAGGGTGTTATGTAGGAACAGTCATCAGACCATTACAAATTTGGAATAACAAATGTGGCATGTGGAACTGGCACTGGCATGTGGAACTGGCACTGGCATGTGGAACTGGCACTGTTTCTCCCTCCTAAACCACCGTGGTTGATGATGGTGTGTAACGTCTGCAAACAGGATTCTGAATAGGACTGTCCTGAAAGGTGCTCGTACTGTATACTGTATGATTGCTGATCTCACACCACTAGGAATGGTCCTAATAACCTTTTAAAATTGCTGCAAAGATAGCAGCAGCATAGACATCCTGAAGTGGTCCACCTTTAAATAACGCTTTCTCGCCTTGCTGCTTCAAACCTTTATTTTTTCGCCCCTAGATGTAATATTGATCAACATTATAATTGGTAACATTATACATAGTAAAACTTAAAAAAAAATTTAAAAAAAGTTCAGCAAACTTGCCCTTTGATTGGAGTAATTTGTCTACACAGCCACTGTTCCTAGAGTGACTTTCAAGGCCAATACACAAAAGGGACCCAGAGTGCTATTAGGCTCATATGAAAGACATAATTCACTGCAACCCTATTTGCTTGTATTTGTACCATATATGAGTGTTACTGTTGTATTAGTGTATTATTATACATTTTTACCTTAAGTAAATTAGTCCTGTAATTTCTACATTTTGTGTTGTTTTTTTCCATTGCTTAATCTGCCCAGCTTTAATACTGTTGTGCAGTAATGATGTAATGTTTGTAATGTCTTTCTCCGTTTTCCATCATTTTCTCTAGATGTGTCTTCCTCTCAGACCCAGCAACAATTCGCATCTCAGGCACCACAACAACAAAAGATCTGCTCTCCCACCAGGAAGAGGAGGGAAAAAGTACTCCGAAAATCCCCTTACCCTCTCTTATCTTCCATGCTGCGTTGGCCTTGCCCCAGAGAAGACAGGAAAGCCCTTTTGGCCAGTGTGAACTCCCAAATTCCCCCAAACTATGGCGCTCTGCCTTGACCATTACGAGAACCACATACTGATCCATTAATTGCGACAAAAGATATGCAGTCAGTATTGAATTTGATTGACCTAAAGATTTATTCAGCTTCTCCTTTGGCACAATATTATCCCTAAATGTAAATTTAATAGGGTGCCCAAGTAGAAGAAGAAGTGACAGAGGTTGAACAAAAAAAAAGTTATTATTTATCTTTTTTTAATGAATAAAATATCTGTAAATTTATCAAGAAAAATTTGCAGAATTTTTTCCCCCGTAGATAACACTCAAATATGAATTACTGTGTATACTGTAAAAACCGTCAGGTTCCTCAGAACATCTAATTAACACAGGGTTTATCCATCTCCTCCTACAGAATATACCTCAGTACAAAAAAAAAGGAATTTTGGCACATATTTACAGCACTTATACCATCATTTGTGCAAGCTAGCATTATTTTATAAAGAGTCCAATGGCCGTCGTTGCAAAATACCAATAATAGTTATTATTATTTGTTCTTTTAGTAAGAAGGCATTAATCCAGATTGCAAAATTGCTGTTCTTTATCATTTCTGTGATTTACTTATTCAGTTGAATATCAAATCATCTGGTGCAAAGCACAGACGATCACAGAAATTGTAAGTTTTAAAACAAAGTCTTTGGATCATAATGCAATACTGATCTGCTGCTATATCTGGATCTGTCATCATAAACCCTTCGGAGGGGTCTCTTCCGCGCGTTGATGTGTACTCAATTTAGCCGCTTTAGCCCAGTTTTTTCTTCGACGCAATGTAAACCCATTTTTATTTCTTGTCTATTCTTGAAACACAGACAATTAGTGCTATTTTTAATATACTTAATAGTCAGTGTGGGGACTGGACATAGCATACAAAACATACTTTTGTACTTTTGGGGTAAAAAAAAAAAAAAATGTATAGTTACAGTGAACAAAAACTTTGGCATGTTAAAGGTGATATTAACACTAGACTGCTAGTATTTTTTTTCCTCTTAAAATATTTAAAAGACTGCCTTTTTCACAGGGGTTTTGAGTGACTTCATGATCACTCCTCAGATTCTCTTTTGTACCTGAGAGATGCTTGGGGAAATACATCAACTTCAGAGAAAAAAAAAAAGACCTACTAAAAAAATCACAGTATATACTGTATTACAGTTCCCATCAGAGTTTTTCAATGTCGAATGCTCAAAATCGAAACTTTCAGAAGGTCTCAAAGTTATCGAAGTAATACAAGTATTGTAACTATTGTACTTTGGCGACCCTTGCACAAATGTCCGTAGAAGTTGTGAAATGCATTGTTAGTGTACTGTTGAACTGTTTTGATCAGTTTGATAGAGATACAAGTATTAACACATAGATTATATTATATGTACACCAAGGCAGTACTGTAAAGTAGATATCGTGCTGACAAATGAAGACAACATATACCAATGAGAATTAACAGGAACCTAGTCAACAGAAACATTATGGCAAGTTCTCTAGATTGCTTTATACTTAACAAAGTGAACTACTTCAAGTAGCTTGTCCGTTTTCGTTAGGGGGAAAAAAAAAGCATGGATTATCTTCCATCTTTTGTTTTTCCATCCATTTGTAAATCTTCATGAGGTGCAACAAAGGTGTGTGTCGTTAGCAAATTGACGCGTTTCTAATCCCTTAAACACTTTGTTATGTCTAGAGGTCACTAATATCTGCTGACTTACTACATGCATCAACATTAAACATTAGCATGTATCGGATCAGTTTAGTTCTAACCGATGATGAATGTATGGTTTGGCTTGAAGAGTGTTTGTTCTACTTGTTTTTAAAAACTGCTGTCCTTTATTTAATGTATTTATTGGAAATCCCGTTGTTAAACTACTTCATCTGGAATTACTCACCAAAATGATTTCTTTTCTCGAATGTGTTACTAACTTATTCAGTACAGCACGAGCTGGGGGAAACCGCATTGGGACGTTGCTGTAATTTTGCGAACAAGCCAAAAATGAATCCTGTGTAGAGATCCTCACTGATATTCAGATATATTCATTGATCTCCATATACTTTAGAAAAACATTGGATTGAAGAAAGAAGGTGGAAGAGTGTTTAGATCTGCATAGATCTTAATGAAAACTTTTCATTAAGCACGTCAGTTGGCTGATGGACTGTACAAGTCTGTATTTGCTTGTGGTTGTTGTTTTCCCCCTCATTACATTACGTGTATCAGTGTGTACAGTAAAGCTGCTTTTCATGTTTAGTATATTGGGAGTCGTTACAGGACCCCCATTTACCGGCCTTCAGCTGTCCATTGACACTGAAGACCCTTTTTTGTTGCTTTTTTGCTAAACATTTGTCCAGTGATTTTGTCTCTTTTTTTTTGTTTTTGTTTTTTAGAACAAGTCCTATAAAAACACGTGTTTACATTACTCAGAGATACAGCGCGAGGACGTGGCACACCATCCTCATTTTGACTTGGTGCTATGTCTTTTTGAACTCTTGTGGTGCTGTGTTCCACATGCTAACACAACAACTCATGTACAGTCCTCTTCCCGCCACTTCGGTTCCTCTCGTCAAGGTCTTTTAGTGAGTAGGGTTGTAAGCAATAATAACATACTAACAAGACAGCACTTGCATTCTCATTGTCTCTCTGCAGAAACCGAAAAAGGCACGTTTCGTAAGATTCATGAACAGTAACAGATTTAGTCTCAGATGTGACTCAAGAAATTGCTTAATGGTTTGCATTGTTAAATTTGATTTGCTGACCAAATTTTAAAAAATAATATATGTAACCAGGGTATTCTAATAATATAATAACATCATAATTTTTTTTTTAAGTCCCATTGAACATGGACAGGACCTAGCAACGCAATCGATTACAACACACAGTCTGGAGAATGAAATGCAGTATTTGTTTCTACAGCGATTTTTACACACACAAAGTTGAAGTGATTTCCGTACGAACCTGTCAGATCCTATTAAGTATTTCTGTACATTCTAACAGTTTCTTTCCATGATGCTTGATTGGATTCTATTTGAGTTTCTCCAGTCCATGCATGGAGACCTGAGCTAATGCATTTCTCTTGTAGAATAAAAACTAATGCTGTATATGTAGACAAGCCCCCTTTTTGCTTGTTAGGAGAAAATAGGGCTCATGCACATGAATTTGTCATATCAGCTTTTAGATTGCCTGTACTTTGCTTAATGTGCTTTTAAAAAAAAAAAAAAAAAAAGATTATTTTTTACAGTGCTTTGTGAAACATTTTTTATGTTGTATTATGCGCGACTAATTTCACATTTGTCAGCTTCCATTCAGTGTCTCCTGCTCATTGCTTTTCATGTTTACCAGCACTAAGAATCTAGAATGTACTACAACATTATGCACTAATTTATGACTGTTTTAAGATTAAACCTCATACATTAGACGTCATGCTAATTGGGAGCATATTTCGAACCGCGTTCTTGTACGTTCGACCTTTGTTTTTTTTTAACTTCGTTTGATTTGTTTTGTGTATAGAACTTGTTTACAATTTCTTTCATGTAGACAGTTCCTGGGCTGACTTCTGCATATGTTCGTCATTCTTTTTCCACCTCAAATGCAGTGTACTGAGACTGTTCACGTGTTACAAAAACACCAATAATAGACCTTTTTACATATTCGTTTTTTCTTTTGTAGTTGAGCGACTGAATGAATTCATTCTAAGTGTCATTGGTAGGTCTGATTTATTTCAGGTATTATTCTTAAACAGTATGGTGCTGTACCAAAGCCTTATGTAAAATATTGTTCTACTGTATTGTTTCACTCTTCTGCCACTGCTGTTAAGACAAGCGAACATTCGCCAAGAAAATTGGTACTAATGTTGCTAGCCAAACTGACTGATACCACTATAATGCAGTGTGCCTCGAATTCCTCGTCCTTGAATAATACTGCTCAGTATAGGCAGGGACTTTTGAAAAAAAAAAAAAAAATTCACATGCCCAGTAAAACAGTAAGATTTGGTGCCTGGTGTGTCTTCTTCATGTCTGCTGCTAGGAATAAATGTTAATGGTGTCTCATATCTGTATAGCATTATCCGAATCATGTTGTGTGTCTCCACTGTTTAACTCTCTTGGACATTGCAAGCAGAATTGTTATGCCGAATGGTTATGATCTGACGATATGGGGAATGTCCTCGGAATTCATCTATCGATCCATTATATCCATATTAAAGCATTTCCCATGATCTGCTTCTAGAAACAAGTCAGAAAAGAAGTACGTTTAGGCTGTCATATTTGTAAGCTGTCTCAAATGGTCCAATTGAGCTAATATAAAGTGGAGCAGTTCAGATAGCATTGTTTACATCACCAGATGCCCAGATATGCACATTTTAGCAGGTTATGTTAAGTTGTCATTTTCCGATGCTTCGTTCCATCTAATAACTCTCTAAAATTTTTGTATTTTGATATAATAAAATACATGAGAGTGTACTTGGGTGTCTGTGGTTGAATTATTTTTTAATTTGTCTTCATAAGTGACGCATGTCAATTCCATGTTTAGTTTAGTAAAAGTAAACTTTTACTCTGTGACCACAAGATCTTGGTATTAAGCTAGTTTCTGGCACTTTTATGCTACCAATAAGATCTACGAGGGGTGTTCAACTCAAACCGGTATTTACGTCTCTAAATAATCCCCTGCTACACTAAAGCACCTACACCAGCGCTTGGATACTATCAAGATAGAAAGTTTTCTCACTATTCTGGAGCCATGATCACTCTGTCCTCCCAGTCTGAACTCCTTTAATGGCCCAAACATGTGGAAATGGCATGGGGGAAAAGTTCTCGTAATGTTCAAGTGGTGTTGGTGTGTACAGTTCCCAAAGACAGAATCGTCTCTTCCACAAGTTGGTTACAAGGTATATCGATTTTCAGGGATCAGGCATTTTACTCTTTGAATATCCAATGGAAGTACTGCAGTCCACCTCAGCTAGGATCATCATTCACAAACATACTGTATGGCTTTCTTTACAACGTTTGCACCATTCAAATGTTTTATTTCGGGTAAGAGTCCCGTTACCGTACCATGCTTGAAGCCTTTTGGAAATGTCGATCAGTTTATGCATTCATTCATGAGAAATTTAATCACATATTCTGATTTGGCTTGAGCACATTAAACTATAAATGGTTTGAGGCACTATATATATTTTGAAAGGTATTATTAAATTGTTTAATTACTGTATAGTTAAAACAACAAAAATCACTACAAACTGTATTGTCCTAAATATTTAAACATTAAATCCTAATTAAATTTTATTTGTTCAATAATAATTTCCAATGTCTGCAATATTAACTTCCTCAATATGGCTATTTTCAGTACAGGAACTCATGTAGTCCAGATAGGTTACATGCAACATTCAATCTTTTAAGCCTTTTTTTGTTTTAGTTTGATTAATGCAACTTACTACTTTCGAGTTTGTGGAAATTACTATTCATACTAAGCAAATATAATGTATATCTCAGTTAAGTACATGGAATAATGGCTAGCCGTGATATATGTGCTAAAAGCTGTTATCTGTAAATAGATCTATTCACATATAGATTATATTATATATTATCTCAACAGGCAACATGGTGGAGTAGTGGCCTCACATCTCCAGGGTTTCGGGGTTTGATTCCCCCCTCAGGTCTGTCTACATGTAGTTTGTATTGTCTCCCTGTGCTTGGTGAATTTCCTCATGGTACTCCAGGTCCTAAATTGCCTGTAGTTTAAGTGCTCTGCAGTGGTCCAGGGGGATCCTGCCTTGTGCCCAAAGTCTCCTGAGATATCATGCAACCCTGCAAAGTGGAAGCGTGATAGAATATGAATGAATGATTTATCTCAACAAAAACACAGCTAAATGCCATTTGTGGGGTGGGTGGGGGTGGGGTGGGGTGGATGCATACATTAAATGAGTATCTGTTGAGTCTGGTTCCTCTCCATGTTTCTTCCTATTGTCAGAGAGTTTTTCCTTGCCACTTTCACCCTCCGCTCACTCGTCAGGCGCAATCTGATCATTCCGATTCGTAAGTATTTTCTCACAAATTACATTCTCATTTCCCTAATTTCTTTTTTTATTCCGTAAAGCTGCTTTGATCAATAAAATGTAATTGAAATTGAAATGAAATTGAATTGATTTGAATTTAATTAATGACTATCAGTGATAGGCTGCACACTTTTACAGTCTAGGCTATTTTTATTTATTTTTCCATTTTGGAAGAAGTAGTCATACATATCTATAAGCTCCTGATGTCTCGTTTAATCATGGGACATCTTTTTAGGTCACCAAATGGACCAGAAGGTGTGTCTATCTTAAACAGCCATTGTGATTCTTAGGGTCGATCCCAATTTATTAATGTTAATTTGTTAGCACAAAAAAGCGCTATATAATCTTTTCGGATTTTTTAAATATATGGCACAGGTTGTTCTTAACACATAAATTAATTTGATGGTGATGCCAACAAACAGGAAGCGATTACACATCTCAGCAACCATGTGACATATTTTGACATCATATTACACTGAATGACCTCATTTCAGTGGACTCCAAGAAGTCTGGTCTAAATTCAACACTAGGTAGTGATATGATTTGCAAATTGGGGGAAAAAAATTCATAACTTTTGAACTGCAGGTTCTTAAGTGATGTTCAGAAGCAGGCGTTAAAATGGATGGAGATGAAGAAAAGTGTTTTTTTGTTGTTGTTTTGTTTTAACCATTTAGTTTTTCTTTGATTTCAGCTTCTGTTGACTAGCGTAGCAAGAGATCAGCACAGAATGCCTTCTCTTTTCTCCTCTCCATTCCTCTCTATTCATACAGTATGTGCCACCTGGAACACCATGAACTATGGAAGAAGGCCACCATAACCAATTTTCTCACTTTTGTCTACATTAGAAGAGGTAGACAAAAGTGAGAAATAAAGTGCCTTTATTCTGATATTAAAGTCAGAATTCTGATGAAAAGGTCTGAATTGTGCAATTAAACTTAGAATTATGAGGAGAATTAAAGTCAGAATTCTGAAATTAAAGTCAGAATTCTATGGAAAAAATCAACCGTGACATTAATGTCAGAGGGGGAAAAGGCATAATTCTGAGGGAGGAAAATGCAGAATTTTGTCTTAAATGTAAAACATATAAACAATAACAACAAAAAACATAAACATAAAACATTTTTATGGTGGCCCTAAACATCTTCCGTTGTAAACATCCCGATTTGCCCTTCATATCTCACCAATTCCGCGTGCACGAGGACAGCCTCTAGGTCATGACGTAACGCAAACCTGTATTAGCGTTACGTGCGCGCGCCGCCGTCATGCGCACGTGCTATTGGTGGGTATCCTCCGTATTTTCCGCTCAAACACGCCCACAAAACAGCGCGGGCACGGCAGCGGCTCCGGCAGCAGAGGGGAACTTTTCAGCGTGCTGTGCTCGCGCGAGTGCGTGTGTGCGTTCGTGCGCGTGTGTGCGCTTCATGTCGTTCCTGGTTTCCAGCGGTCATTTGTAAGTAATGGCAGAAATAAGCAGGACGAAGCAACGACGCGCTCTGTAAACTCCTCAGGCAGATGGTGAGAATGTCGCCACGCTCAGGTGAGGTGTTATTTAATAAGAACATAAAGAATAGAGATTCCCAAACTGACATTTGGTCTTTTTTGAGAATGATTGTCTTTTGTTATCTCGTGCCCTAGTCGCACTTTCATCTGTGAGTAATAGCTCGGAGTGTCTATTAGGGACAGCTTTGGACAAATTGCTGATTGTTTTTTTTTAAACACACATAATTAAGCCAGTTACCATGTTGAAATTTCAGTGAGATTAATCTGATGTGTTTGAGTGTAATTTTCATTCATTCATCGTCAGTAAATGCTTCATTCTGGTGTTGGATCCAGAGCCTGTCAAAGGAACGCTGAGCACAAGGTGGGAGGACACTCTGGACAGGACACGCATGCATACATAGGAGCAGGTTAACATCATTTGGATGTTTTTGGGACTTGGAGAGATCATGACGTTCCCCACAGTTTCCTGGACAGTAACAAAATTTCATAATCGAACCCCAAAAGCAGCACTTGCTTCTGCATCACATTCAACCCATGTGTCGTTTTTTAAAATAATCAATATTAAATAATATTACATTATATACTGGTGATGCTGAATGCTGGGTCGCTGGAACAGACGAGAGAGGAAATGAGGTTACTACTGAGGATATTAAATATACAACCAGTTTTTAATTGTATCTTTACTCACTTTGCAGCCTGTCACAGTTAAGCATTTGCGTCTATTTATTTAATTTAATCTACATAATTTAATTAAATTTAATATTTAATAAAACTTCTGTATGTCTGAATCGCAGGCCTTATTCACAGTCCCTTAGATAATTATTCACAACCAAGTCAATACAGTTCAGTTCAGTTTTATTTATATAACGCTTTTAATAATGGTCACTGATGCAATGCAACATTACATAATCAAAAGAAAATTAGGGTAATGAGTATGAAATGTATGAGAAAATATGTCTAAATCAGAATGATCTGATTGTCCCTGATGAGCAAGCCGAGGGCATCAGTTGCAAGGGAAAACTCCCTGAGAAGGCAATAGGAAGTAATGTGGAGAAGATCCAGACTCAACAAGGATCCCATTATCATCAGGTTGATATCAGATAGCAGGGATGGATCTGCTGTCAACCACTTGAACTTACTAGAACTGAAACACCCTACAACTGAAATGGAGCTTATTGTGATATTTACCTTTTTACTTACACATTTCTAAGATTTGAAGGAGCAGAGATACAAAGCAGACATTTGTTGATTGCATAAATATTCCCCTCCCTTTGTTAGCACTTGGTACAACCGACACTGGTTGCAGTTTTAGCTGCAAGATTTCTAGAATAGAAATCCTGATGTTTTTGCCACAGAGATCAAGCTCTGTTGATTTGGATGGAGACTGGTAGCAAACAGCTTCTGAATCAGATTTCATGCTCTGACTTGGTCTTGACTTTTGCGCTTTTTTGTTGTTGTTGTTGTTGTTGTTGTTAAATAATTTAGCAGAATTTACAAAATGTTATTAATATGGACTATTTTGATTAGCTGTACTTATGCTAACCTGCAGTATAGTCTTGTATGCAGTACAGTTATACAGCAGTGCTATTAAATAGACATTGATAGTTATACAAATTCCTTTTAATATGAAAATGTTATTTAATGTACATGGACAGTAACAGTTGTTGATGTATTAGAACTTTATTCCATATAAAATGGTTCAACAGATGGTTCCATCCGAAGCATCACGGCAGTGGGTACAACTTTTCCTTCAGTGTATGAAGACGTAGAGGAGCAAGTCCTGTTGCTTAGCAACCAAACATTCATCAACATCCATAGAATCCCATACCATGATGACAGATGCAGCACTTCCCCCCAACCATGAAGCAGCATGAATGTCCCTGTAGATTATTAAAAGCTCCTCAAGAGTTTAATGTTGAAATCCGTGTTGAAAACATACAGCCATGTTTTGAAAATGAAATGCGTTCAAGGTGAAGGTTGCGTTGAGGCTGCATGAAAGGATTTTTAAAGAAAGACTGCAGTGGGTCTAATGCCTCATTTAGCTGTTAGATGTAATTATGTAATTTATGTGTATACATTGCATGCTATACATTGATCCTTAACAAATAGAAAGCCCTACAGTACATGCTAGTTCATGCTCAAACACTCGTATTGCTTTGTAAAATGAAGCCAGTGTTTAAGGATTAAGTGGATCTTGACAGACACAAAGATGCTGTTTACCTACACATATAGTGTTTGTTAATCATCAAATGCATCAGGGGCAAGAAATAAGATTTAGGTCACTCTCAATTTGATCCTTTCTACTGATGGATCAGGTGGTGATGTCTGGTGCATGACATCTAAAGTTGTAACTTTATCATAACATCATAAAGGTGTCATGATTAGCTAAACGAATAGAAAGCAAATTCAATTGAATTGTATTAATGATCAATGCTGCAATCATTTTAGAATAGTTGTATATGTTTTGAACAATAGTTATTAAACCATTTGAGAGAAAAACAAAATCCAATAATATGAAAGAAATAACTGTAGGTGAAGTAGCTGAGGCATTTCAAGTGGTAATCTGAACTGACTTAGGGGGGAAATATGGTTTGCCTTCTTGATAGGTGCCTTATGCATTTTGTGTCTGTTTGTTGGATAGCTTGTGCACGTCCTCGGAAATTAACACGACGCGTTCATATGTTGTAATATGCATACAGACTGTAGGGGGCAGTGCAGTCAGTCGACACGTCAAAAATAGTGTCGAGTTCTTAGGAAAGGTCATGACATCGGGTCTGCAAATCCCTCCACCTGTATGATGATTCTTTATTGCTTTACCAGTGACTAATATCCATATCAGATGTGGTGGCAGGAGATAAGTACTGTCTTAAATGTCGACATGGAAACTAAGCTTCTTGAGAGTCGCCATGTTAATTTATATGTTTAGTTTATGCAAAACTGCCTGATAGAGTTCTTCTGTGTGCCCCCTACTGGTATATGGGCAGATACGTTAACAAATATGCCGGTTCACTACGGGAACGCATGGTAAAACAATCGACTTTGAAACGGTAACAATGTGCTTTACATCTAAAAGTATTACACAATCCTGTCACTGATTATTATTTTAAAGGGTCGTGCCTTGTTGTGATTTGATATAGTGAATATCATGACATGCCTGTAAGATTAAATGTAATTTGACTAGATTGTAGAGAGTATTTAAGTATCACACATTTTTTGCATGTATCAATATAACAGACATCAGTATTATATTAAATAAAATAATAATAATAAAAAAAATGTAATTATGACAATTAATTATAAATAATATGATATAGTGTAGTTGCAGTTTATAGTATACGTAGTGAAGGCTGAACAGTGTAGTTGTAGAGATGTTACTAAACACCTTGCCGTATTACTTGATAAACACCGAGATTCAGATAAGCACAAAATACCCTGCGCAATCCTCTCTGTGTCCTGCTACACCTCCTGCACGCCTCAGCTCATAGTGGGTTAATGTCTAGCCGTTCTGCTATAGCCAAGGTTGGAGCTTTATTCCGAACAGAGCACCGATCTGCTCCCCTCCCTCCCCCGGCAGACAGGCAGCTGTTGAGGTGAGGCAGGATCATGGAGGCAGGCAGCGGCAGTGCTGCAGCACCGCACAACGCGGCTCCCGCACCTCCAGGAGACATGGCAGTTCCTGATCCCTTCCACGGGTGAGTCGTAGCTCTGCATGCCGTGTAAAGCCTGAGACTCCTCTTCAATTTGCGTTGTGGAGGATTATGATTAGTCATGCTGTTTTGTGTGTGTGTGTGTGTGTGTGTGTGTGTGTGTGTGTGTGTGTGTCAGGGATTTTAAAGGGCTAGCTCAAGCATCCTGCTTAAATCGCTGTATATGTTGCAAGACTTGGCAATAACTGCATGTTGTGAATGGGAACTTATATAAGACACTGCATTCTGTTTGTTTAAGCATGTTGTGTTCAAGTGTTTAAATGATTGGTGACTTCTCCTCTCCTCTCCTCTCCTCTCCTCTCATCTCCTTTCCTGTATGGTGAGTCCAGCAATCGCAGCAACGATTGTCCATATAGATAGTGATACAACATGTCAGCAAGTCACATGATGGCATCAGTAAGAATCTAGAAAAGGTTTTTTTTTAGGTATAAATTTTGATAATGCAAGGTGTTACCGTTAGGAATACTGCAAGTATGTGTTTCCAATACAGAAGGAGTTCTTCCTCTCTAGGGAGCAAAACGCTCTCCCCAGTTCACATTGTTTAAACTCCAGATCTCTCGTTTCACCTTTACTGTGCACAATAAAAGGCTCCCCAGTCCCCAAAGCTACCTGGACTCACCTTACCCGCCCCACACAGCTGCTCAGATTTCAATCAGTTCCGATTCACACAAGTGCTTTATGTCCCTTTTTCATTTATGACCAACTCTGACTGAGTCGTCGCCTTTGTCCAGTTTTAGAGCGGACAGCTGTTTGCTTTTTTGATCATGTTCTTGATCAAAGGTACACCGCACTTGTATAAGGTTATAACCGAAAGAAAAACAAACAAACAAAAAAACCTCCCAGAGTCATTTTTACCTTAAAATTTGTGCTGTCCTAGGAAGTTTTTGCCTGCTTCGCACTGTATTTCTAATTATAAGTAGTAATTCATGGAAGTACTGTATGTGTAATAACTGGTGGATGAATACTCGAGTTCTTTCACATTTGTTTTTTTTTTTTTTTGTGTTCAAGCCACACCTGTTTAACCTGTAGCATGCTGTTTTGTGTATTGCCTCACACCCAGATCAGAATTTCAATAGCTCTATTCTGTTTAACTCGTCCAGCGTTATTTACTTCTTTCCTGCTGTTTTCAGTCATGCATGTGATTGTATTCTGTCTCCCATCCATTGTGATTTATTAAAAGGAAAATATTTCTTTAATGATAGGCTTCTGTGTGTGTGTGTGTGTGTGTGTGTGTGTGTGTGTGTGTGTGTGTGTGTGTGTATGTATTCGTGCGTGCACGTGTACCCAGCCCCCACTCGTCAGAGCAGGAGAAGGATGAGTATGAGAGGAGGCCGAGGACAGCAGAGAGAGCGGGCTGGGAGGACGCCATCGCCGTTATGGTCAGTATCTGATGCGTGTGCTCCATTTTCAAACCATTCATGCATATAGTGTTGCATAAGAGTCTGCATACGTGTGTTTGTGTGTATATGTGTGTGTACAGGCGAGGAGTGCGACCGTGCTCCCAGAGCTGTCTGCTGACTCGTCTCTCCGCTCGTGCACCAGCACAGCCAGTATGAAGGTCAAGAACGTGAAAAAGTAAGTGCCCCTCCCCTCTCAGCTTAGATCTTTAATTTTCTCCCTCTCTGTTTTTTTTTTTATTTTTTATGATCCACTCTCCTTTCTTACTGCTTTGGTCAGAGCATCAGATGCATACTGATGAGCCATCCTGTCTTTGCAGGCTTCCTCTCAGCAAAGGCCATTTCCCCCGCCTGGCAGAGTGCGCCCACTTCCACTACGAAAACGTCGACTTTGGCTCTGTTCAGGTGAGGCTGAGGATTTTTTTTTTTTCTCTCACTACAACCGTGGGAGTGGATTGAATAGACAGGGTTGAGCTATGGGTTAAGGAATGGTGTTGTGTTTAAGTGCATCCTTTCTTGCAGCTTATACTTATTTCATATATATGATTCCGTAACTATAGAAGCACTCAGGCATAAAACTCCTACTGAATACGTGATTCAAGATTTCATGTCAAATATCGTATTAAATAACATCGCATCTTTTACCTTCTACATCTTCGTGAGTTTTTCATCAACCGCAAAACCCCAGCACGTATTATGCAATCACTAGACGATCTCTCAGCTTCCCAATAATATTTCCCTATGTCTGGCTTCCATCTGCATTAACTAACGAGGCAGTTAATGAACAAATAAACCAAACAACCAGCCCAAAAATATCCGCTCTGAAGGCATGGTAGTGTTTTAAACTTCACTTTCACCTCAACAGGGTGTCACCAGACGAGGCCTGCCTCAGTATTCAAACTCTAGACATGTTCACAACGGACACATGTATTGCAGTCCTTTTACACATTTTACACATTGTAGTTATTTTAGCCTCCAGTAGAGAGCAGTAGTAGGGTGTGCTCTGGAGCGTCTAAAGTGTGTCGTCGTATTGTACAGACAGTGCGTTGTAGTATAGAAACACAGCCTTTTTCTCTTCCTTGCTCTATCCTCTTCTGGTCATGTGATCTGTACTCTTGCTCTCTCTCTCTCTCTCACACACACACACACACACACACACACACACACATACACCACATGTCTGCTGTACTGCAGTAAACTGCACCTACTGTTTAAGGGTTCTAAGTAAAATACCGCAGTGCCAGAGAGACAGACACACACTGTACCGCTGCACCATCACACACATGCTCTTAATACTGTAGCAACACTATATTAAGCTCGTCCAGTGAAAACCTCTTTTGTATTATATTTTAACCAAAAACTACTATATATATAACTTATCTGTGCATATCTTAGCGGAACGGTGATGAAAATACAAACCAGGTAGCAGATCTAAGCCTTTCTGCCCTGCTGGAAATGAATAGGATTGTGGTATTAACAAAGAAGGCATGTGCAGGACAATTTTACTATTTCAGTCAGGCCAGAAAACAAATGAAAATGCTGACACGCTGTGCATGGTGTTAATATACAGTAGGTATCACAGATCTTCAGCTAATATCACAGTATGTGATCATAGTATATGATGGATTGGTTGAGTGTTTTACATACACTAATAGAGAACTTTAATAGGAACGCCAGTATGCCTGGAACATTCACTCAGTGATTCAAACTGCAAATCATGTGCCAGTGGTGCAGTGGAGTCAAGCACTTCGGTTAATGTTCTCATCTGATGGGCAATAATGGGATCTCAGTGGCTTTGACTGCTGAATGGCTATTTGGTTAGGTGTTAAGTTTTTCCATAAGGGTGGAGGTTTGAGTTCTCCTGGGATGTTAACATAGAATAATCTCAATTAGCTACATTTATATGGACTATATGTACTTACCTGTTTACATGGACACTGATATGATAAGATGTGTATATAAATGCTCAAATGCTCATTTAATCAGAAAATAACTTTTTTTTTTTTTGACATGCACAAAGACGGTACTGTAGGTTCTACCTGCTATGAAGCAGCAGCAGATCCCGTTTTGGTCTTCTGTTGATATAGCATTAAGATTTAGCATATTTGGTTTTCTGAGATGCTTTTCTCCTTAGCATGGTTATAAAGAGTCATTACTCGAGTTTCTGTAGCTTGTCAGCTCTAAGCAGTCTGTCCAGTCCCCTCTGAGCTCTCAGCAAGGCGTTTCTACTTGCAGAACTGCGCCTAAAGGGATTTTGTGAAAATTCCATAGATGTGTTTAGATTGCTGTTGGCAGTACAATGCTTGTACATGAGTAGCTAGTTTGCTTCGTTAATAATAATAATAATAATAATAATAATAAGTATAATAACAATAATATAATAAATAATAATAATACGGATAATGGATAATGGTTAATGGTAATGAAAGTTTATACAATGACATAATTTTTTTTTTTATAACTAAATTGTTTTATTTGTCCTAATTTATGGATCATAACATTGCTGAGCATAGACCTGACTAGTGAAGCAATCCCTGATCATCACACTGAGGCTTGTACAGTGGGCACAATGCATGATGAGTGCATCGCTTCATGCACGTCCCTTCTAAACCTGATGCACACATCATTTTGGAATTGGGTTAATCTGGACTCATCAGACCACATGACCTTTTTCCATTGCTCCAAAGTCCAAATTATTTATTTATTAAAATTTATTTCTGGTGCAATATCACAGTTAATTTGTGATCAGTTGATTTCCTGTGTATTTTAAATGATCAACTGTAATTGTAATTGTTAACAATTTCCAAAACAAACCACATTGCATGTTTTTCCACACACCTGGGCAACTGTCGTGTAGTCGAAATGATTATGCATATAATGCTAATAACTATGCATGCTCACAATACAGTTGTGTATGACTATCCTAGCATTAAATTCATACTAAATACACTATAACTTTGACAAATACTATCTGGAATTTGATCTTGCTTACGTAAAGGTCGATCCTGGAGAAGCGTTGTTAAAATTTTAACCCAACTGCTAAACAAATACAACCCCGCACACCCCACACACATTAGTGCTACCCAATGGACACCCATTGCCAAAGCAATCAGGACCTACTGTATTTAGGAACGTGCTGGTGAATTCCCAATGGTAAGTAAAAAGGTCTGCATGTAACATTTGCAAACTCCACAAATAAGGCGCAGTAGGAACTATTAGGGTTAATCTTAAAGTAGGAACTAGTAGTAAGGTTAGACAACGACATGGCATGTAATATTAGCTAATGTTAGCTATGTTCTGGGTTAGCAAACTGTTGCTACTAATAAATTGGCATTAATCAAGTTAGCACAAACTCTGCTGCATGACAAAAAAATAATACATCCACTGGTTATGTGAAAAAAAGAAAAATCAAAAGTAGGAATGTTATTATTACCTATCAAGCAGGAACTTTTTCATGACTTTTGTCGATGGACTTGTGTGGCTAGTCACTATGGAGCTCACTACGCTGGCATAAAAAATAGAACGTTGTCCTAGAGCATCCTCTGGTCGTTCCAGTCATCCAGCTAGATTGGCCCAGACACAGGGGAAACCCTGGACTCGCCATACTTGTGTAAAAATCGAGTTGTTCCAGGAGTTGCATTTTTAAATGCTAATAGCTCCAGAACAGCCAAACTTTTCAAAGGCTTTAGTCCATTCTATATTGATGCGACTCTTTGCCCTTGTCTTATCTAATAACTTATTCTTCATTTCTAGCTCTTATAATCTCCTCCTCTTTGGTTGTTTCTCTGACGGAAGATCAACACGAAACATTTCCTCTCCTTTTTCTGTGCACAAACTCCTCCTAGTGCTGTTTGGTGTTTTGCTGTTCAGGCCAAAAAATTATGGAGGAAGTATAGTATGTTGCAGTTACTAATCGATCATCGATCAATAGTGCAGATGCCTTCTCAAGGATCACCACATATTAATTGCAAAGTTTAAATATCATAGTTTACTATCATGGTTTACCATTATATCTAAACTCTGTTTACTTTAAATGCACACATTAATTATTGCTTGCAAAGTTTAAACTTAGAAATAATCTTGCAGACAACTCCCTGATCACCAGGACGGAAAATACTGTCTACAGTCATGGCCAAAAGTTTTAAGAAGAACACAAATATTAATTTTCACAAAGTCTGCTGCTTCAGTGTTTTAAACATCCTCCGAGAAAAACTTCCCCCAACCATCCAAGAACAGTTTGATGATAAACAATGCCTTTTGCAGCAGCACCTTGCTATAAGGCAAAAGTGATATATATTGACTTTTTTGCATAAACTTTATATAATTGTCAATACAAACCTTTGACACTTATGAAATGCTTGTACTTATACTCAGTAACATCTGACAAAACGATCTAAAAACACTGAAGCAGCAGACTTTTTGAAATTTATCATTTGTGTCATTCTCAAAACTTTTGGCCACAGCTGTTTGCTAGGCTGCTAATAGCTGCTCTCTAGTGATTTTCTCCCAAAAGCAAAACAAACCAAATAAGACGTATTGATATTTTAAACTGTTAAGCGAAGTACAAGTTAAAACGTGAAGTTAAATCTAATGGCCCATCTTCTTTAGAATGCTTTTTTAGCCATTAGCTGCCAAGCGCGAACAACACACCTGAAGATGGGTAGCTGTTAGTGGGTAACTGCTAACAGCTATCCTACCCTTCTTTAGCTCTTGTATTTTTTGTTTTAAAGTTTATATTGCTGAACATTGAAAATGTCATAGTGAATCAAACCTGAGAATACAGGCTGGGAAAGCCACAGAAACTGGTGGGAAATGCCAATGGTTTAAAAGGGTTTATTTTTTCCCCCTGTCCTTTTCAGTTTGTACGTTCTGATTGGCTAGAAAAATGCATGTCATCAAAGAGGCATTCCCAGGCAGTCCCACTGAAATGGCATGTTTTAGAAAAGAGTGAAACAGAAAGAAAATCAGGCTTGCAGGAATGCAGGATATGAGCTGTATTTCAGCTGGCATGATAATGAAAAGGAGAATAAGCTTCTGGCAAAACTGGCAGGGCTGCAGACTTTACTTCGTGCAAGTAAACTCTGACATGGTAAACTCTTTTCTTTCCTTTATTAGTCTCTATCCTGTGAGTAATCATTATATTGTGTGTGGAAATTCTTTTTTTGATTGAATGCTTTTGAAAGATATTTTAAAATTCTCAACGTCACCAGTCGTTTAAGTGATCTCTAATCATAGTCATTCTGCACTTCTTTACAAAGTTCAGGGTTCAGCATTATCTTTCCAGATTTTAATAAAGCGTTGAACAGTTCTTCATCTAATTAAAGTAAGGTCAGCAATATCCGTAGTTGTTTTCTTTGCTTAATGCAAGCCAACAATTTGACCCTTCTGAAACACATCTTTTCCACATCCCATGGATATGTGATGCATCTCGGCAACATGTCTCTTGACTTGGTTGTTTAAGAAATGTGAAGCTGCTCACTGCATCAGGCAGCATTAAAATCATTGTTTGCCAGCTGGAACATATTAACCACTGCAATAATTACACAATATTAGCTTATGTCTTACAGTAATATTAAAAAACGAAAGAAAGGAAGAAAGAAAAGAAAGACATTGAACTAACAAGTCCACACTGCAGTATAAGTTAACCTCTACCCAAAGAGATCTTTGCTGCATTGTGGCAGTGTTGATGTCCCACATACTTCAGATCGGGTTTACAGAGAAGACAACACAATCCCTATTTGCCCCTGGAGAGTGGAAGTGGGCTAAAAGCAGCAGCGTTCTGTAGGGTGGAGAGGGTGGGTGATTTCTGATTTCCCAGTTCCCGTTAATGCCTCAGGCTTAGATTAACTCTCATTGACATAGACCTAAATCTTAAAGCTGTAATTCTCAAAGCCTCACTCAGCACTGTTTTATCAACGAGCAACTGAAGCCAAAGCTTTCCTGGGGTTTGGAGAGTGGAGTGTACATGCTATCAGATTTTCCTAAGATGTCTAAGCTTTCAGTGTGTGACCTTGGCTCTAAAGTGTGTCTGATGGAAAAAAACATGGAAAAATAATTAAACAAAACATTTTGCACCCCCTTTTTTTTTGGAAATGTAAGAAAAGGCCATGATCTGGATCGATTTCTCATTAGTTAAGATTTTACAAACACTAACTTAGTTATCTACTATCTTTCTATGAAGGGTGTTCAAATCAAACCAGGACGTTTGATTGTGCAGAAAAACACCACAGTTATGAGAGCTAAAAACTCAATTTATTTCTTTATATAATAATATTGCTACACTAATGCACTTATTCCAGGTAGAACGTTTTCTTAGTATAAACCAGAGCCATGATCAGACTGCCTGCATCACTGTCTGAAATGCTGGCCTCCCAGGAACTCCTTTAATGGCCAAAACATGGAAATGGCTTGGAGCGAGGTCAGGACTGTACAGTGGATGTGACAATAACTCACGGCCGAGTTTCTGTACTGTGCAAGTGGTGTTGGCACCACAGTTTCCAGTTTCCCACAGTAAGATGCGTATCTTCAGCAAGCTGGTTACACCCGCTGAATCTTTATAGGAACGATGGCAGTGGACTCCGACCCACCTTGGCTGGGATACCCATTCACAGACACATGGCATTCTTAAAAAAAAAAACGTTTGCACCATACAAATGTTTTACTGCTGTGTCTGCAGAGTCTCATTACTCTACTGTGCTTGAAGTCTTCTGTTCATTTCAATTGGTTTTACGCCTTCATTCACAAAAAAAAATTCATCACCAGTCCCGGTTGGGACACTCCTCATAGAATGAACTATGTAAGCTTACTGGAAATCTGTCAGTGAGCATTACACCTCTTGAGAAGATACTGATCTGAAAGGAGACTGAAATGGTGAGCAGATCAGATCGCATAGCAATAAAGCAGACAATGGAGCGTGGAAATGAATGAGCTGTTTAAATTTTCTGTAGCTTAAAGAATATCTTTGTGCTTTATTGTTTCCTTAACAGTAAAACTGCTGCATTGTACTGCACAGGAGGAATTTTAATCCAGAGATCGTATGACAAGGTGGCACGGTGGCTTAGTTGTCAGCTCTGTCGGCTTGCACCTTCAGGGTCCAGTTTCGATTTCCCACTTCGGGGCTGTGCATGTTCTCCATGCGCTATGTGGGTTTCCTCCCACAGTCCAAAGACGTACAGGTTAGGTTAATAGGAGTTCACAAATTGGCTATAATGTGTGAATGAATGTGTGAGTGTGTGTATGTCCTACAGTGTACCTCACATTGTGCCCTAAGTCTCCTGGGACAGGTCCAGGCCCTCCATGACTCTGTATACAGAATAAAGCAGTATAGACAAAGAGTGAGTGAATAGGTGAGATCGTATGACAAGAACAATATTCACTGTCATTTTCTACATTTGGTAAAGTTCCTTGGCTGTTTATGAACATAAACAAGGTGGATTATTTTACTGCAAGATCCTTTATTTTTTCTAAAAGTGTCCTAAGCAGATTCTCTGAATACACATTGTACAAAAAACAGAACTGTAATTTTACATGTAATTTTGAACATAAATATTTGAACTGAATATAATATTTGGCATAAAGCTAGTAAAGTAATACAGGCTTGGAACATTTCAGAGTGTGTACGTAATAGGTTGTCGCACATCATTTTTGTGATGTCATCAAAGACGCCTAGTGCTGTAATTCATTCCTCAGCTAGTAATAGTTTAATTCGCAAGCCTTCTTGTTGATAATGGATTTGATCCCCTCCGTTCATCATGTAAAATAATGACTGTACATCACTGCCTGCCTGCGCTGCTCTTTGCATTATGTCAGTGAGCGAAAGCTCCCAGATGCATTCTGAAGCTTTACTCTGTGCTCGCTGTTTCATCTGAGCTCTCTTTCAGTCCCACATCACCTCAGGGGCAGGGCTTGCATCTAGTGCAGGAGTAAGGATTGGATTTGTCCTCCTTTCCTGTCGTAACTAGACAAGGCAGGGTGCAGACGCTTTCCCGTTGCAGTAGCAGCCTCTTTTTAAATGCCCTTGATAGAAAGGATTTGAAGACCCCGGATAGAGGAGAACCAGAAGGGGTTGCGTTTGCTGAGCCTCAGCTAATGGATGGATGGAGGAATCTGTATACAGTGTGACGGGTTGCCTGTGTGTGCGTGTTAGGAGGTGTCCAGCTAAAGCATGCGTCAGTGTGGTGCAGGCTGGCTAGATGAAGCAGGAAAGATGGAGGAGTGGTGAGGAGTGCTTTTTCTTTCCTTAAAGTGGTGCTTTAAAGCGTATACTGATGTGCTTAGTAGTGATGTAATGATATAGCTTTGTGCAGTGATGTGTTTGGCTTAACATGGTGCTTTTCTGAAATGTGCCGAAATAAAAACACTATGAGTGAGTGTATCATGTGTATGTTTTTTGGACGGCTTATACAGTATTGGTACTTATTTAATGGTGCTCCTCAGTCATATTCTGGGACTACATATCGTACGTGAGACACAGATAGTAAATTAGTGTACTGTATGTAAGGTTCTACAAGTAGTTCAATAATCTGGTGTCCTGTCATTTCAATTTCAATGCACAGCTCAAATAGGTCATTTAATCTCTTGTGCGTTTTCATTCGTGTTTTTTGCTATAAATAAGCCACGCTTTAATATTTCAGTGCTCTGTTGAGAGAGCTGATCTACTACATACAGTAGCTACAGGATAGTTCTCTGTTCTATTCACGCTGATTAGATCAAAGTCTTCATGTTCATGTTCATGTTCTGGATGTGGTATAGTACATTATATATTATGACCTTAGAAAGACATGCATGTTTGGTTTTTATATATATAAAGAAAACAGGTTATAGTGTAGCAGACTTAATGTGCAGAAGTCTTGAGCCATTTCTTTATACTGCAAATAGAATGATGTTGGTTTTACTATGACAGGCTGGTTGCAAAGTACCTAAAGATACAATAAAATTGTAAAAATTGGTTGTCTTTGTAACAATCTCAGCAGCAAGATCAAATTTCCTCTCGCTTTTTTCCCAACCCCTCAGTATTCAGCATCACACAGTATCACCGTATACTAATCACCGGCCGGATCATCTCTCATCTGCACCTGTTTCTCCCTGGTTCATGCCTTAAGTTAAATGTTTTAATGCTTGAATGATTCATACTGTAGGTTACTGTGTGGCTTAGTGAACAAAAGCATTCCTCTGAAACTGGTCAGGTACAGGGACTCGGCAGAAAATGAGAGCAAAAAACATGCTAAAATGAGAGCCAAGAAAGTCCTTCAGGAAGCTGCGGGAGAAGTATTCCTCAAAACTACATGAAAAATACAAGACAGTCTGGCACTTTGGAACCAAAATATGCAGAAATGAATGGGGATCAAGGCTTTTGTACAGTACTGTATAATGCCTGTTTATGTTATAGTATGTATATATGTAGAAGATATAAAGCAGGTTGTCTGGATGCTCTTTTCTGATTCATAAATTCTCTCCGTGTTTTTTCTCATTAGCTGTTAAAACAGTAAACATTGCTGACATGGCTCTTCCTGAACTTGGCTCCACCTTCCAGCTTCTCTCGTAATCATTCCTCTCTTTCTGTCTCCAGTTAACTCTGACCTGTGATGAGAACGATCCGACACACAGCAGCCTCAACTCCAGGGAACTGGTGTATCTTATCCAGATCTATTGCCAGGTATGACTGCGTGCTTTGTGTGTGTGTGTGTGAGAGAGAGAGAGAGAGAGAGAGAGAGAGAGCTTTTTAGATTTCTAAAAGAGGAAATCCCATTAGTTTGTTATGGCAACAGTGGAGAAAGTCGAGCTTTGTTGTTATGGTAAAAAAAGAAGAAAAGTTATAAAAAGAACTGGAGGCTTAGATCAAAAAGGCAAATCAACCACATGTAGTGCACTTGGTATTTTTCTCTTCTTTTTGTCTGATTTGTTAAACACTACCTTTGGGAATAGAGCAAGAAGGTTAAACAAATATGTTCTCTATACAGTACAAAAGGCTTTGTTTCTTGCACAAGAGCAGGAATGTATGTTACATTCGTAGTGCCGGAATGATACGTGTTGATGGTGTGTATAAGGATGACTGTGGTGTGTAACTTATTCAGTTGCATAAAATCTATTAAAATGGTACATGTACTGTACTTAGACATTGAGTGTATTGATTGTAAAACAAGCCTCTGTAAGACTTGTTACCAAGAAATACTGTAGTCCCTTCATCCTTTCACTTAGGACACAAGTTGTCTTTACCAAAAGAATTGTGTTGTACAGTAGCAAATAATTATATCTATAATCTTAAGTAGTTTTTGGATTCATTTGAATTTGTTTATCTCTTAGTATGATATCTTAGAATGGTATAAAATAATTAAAAGCAGGCCAAATATAACACATGCCTTATTAAAGTAGGAATCAAGTGTTTCACATAATAAACTACTTTTAATTAACCATTGCAAATTTATTGAAACACTTCATTATGTTATAATAATATTAATGCATGTTTTTAGTTTTATGCCTCAATTCCGATTTTTGCCCCAAAATGTAATGTAATTCACAATGGATCTAATTCATTTTCATATGTGGTCCTGGATCGGATACATACAGTAACCGATACGCAGGCATGAGACCTGAATGTGAACGGCAGATCGGTTTTCATACAAATTTTCGTCTCGGCATAGGCTGCTGTCGTCATCCATCAGCACTGGCTGCTCAGGGATTTCATTGCAGTGATAAAACAGCTGAAGTGAGCCTTCTGTCTTTCTTCTTTTTTCTGGACCTCAACAAATACAGCCGACTGACTGCTTGCCGACCTCCAAGCATATGTTTCTCGCTAAAATCGCATCTAATGTATGAAATGAAAGACTGGTCACACAAAAAACTCATGATATGTTTGAACCCAGACGGAGCGAACAAAGATTCAGAGGACAAACGCATTCAGATTAGAATCATCTTCAAAGTTACTCGTAATTACGAATGTAAACTGTTACAGTACAGTATGACATGCAAATCTGATCTGACCAGAAAAAAAACTGCCTATAGCTATGTGGATTGTAATGTGAACGCAGCCTTACTGATTAAACAGGAGCTATCAGGCATTGTTGTAAAACCAACTTAGTTTTAATACAATGTGTGCCCGAACGTTTGTGGAGAACTGAATATCACACCCTTATACAGTAATGCGTAATTATCTTGAGCTACTCCTCATTTCTTCATTTTGCTTCCAAAGCACCTGCCTTTCTTGTGTCTTTAACGCATTCTTGAGGAATAGTCGGACTTTGTGAAGGACTTTTTGGCTCTCATCTTTTGGCAGGTGTTTGTCTATCTCGGGTGCACTGTACCTGACCAGTTTCGGAGGAATGCTTTTGGTTTGTTAAGCTACACAGTGACCTAGGAATCATTCAAGCATCAAAAAATATCTTTTTCTAACTTACGGCATGAACCAGTGAGAAACAGGTGCAGCTGATGACTGATGATCAGGCTGGTGATTAGTATACTGGTGATGCTGAATGCTGAGTGGTTGAGGTTGTTTTACATAAATAACCAATTTTTTAACTGGATCTTTAGGCACTTTTCAGCCTGTCAAAGTAAAACATTTTGATCCCATTTCTCTGATTCCATTTACATGATTGAATTCAGTATGAAGGAATGAGGGTTAGCTCAAGACTTTTGCACAGTCCTGTAAGAGTGAAAGTGTATTTTGTGCTTGTGGTTAGGTGTCCACAAGCTAATCTTCACATAAAGCAGTGTAACTATTGTCAGTGGCTCCTTGTTATTCTTTATAATTAGGGGTGATTTATCGTCGGTGTTCTGATGAAACCTCATAACTCAATTTTTCGCCAAAATCGTTTTTTTCGTGTATATTAATTATTTTTAGTGCAACATGTAACTTACTCTGTGCTATATATATGCTGTATTTGTCTTGGATACATTTGTACAATTTCTTTTTTTTTTTTTCATTTACATTTCAAGTGCACTTTTTACATTTTTTTTCGCTCTCCTGAAAAAGTTGAAAAATTGAGTTACGAGGTTTCATCAGAACCCCGACGTTATGCTGATACTAGGATCCTGCATAATGTGCACCTGGGGTCAGATCACTGAGCTCACTGAAGGACCAAAAAGACAGAAGCATGATTCACTCTTTTATGTTGCATTGAATTTCAGTCATGTGAAGCTTTTTTTTTTCCCCTTCGTTCAGTCTAATTTGACTGATATATTTATCCAAAGCAACTTAGAGTGGACACAGGGTACATTTTTACATTTAGGCAATTGGCAGACACACTTATCTAGAGCGACTTACATTTTAAAAAAATCTCATTATACATTTGAACAGTTGAGGATTAAGGGCCTTGCTCAAGGGCCCTACAGTGGCATCTTGGTGCTCAGGATTTTTGAATCTGGGACCCTCCGAAACGTAGTCCTAAAATCGGACAAATGTATGGTTAACATGCTTTCGAAATATGTAGTCTGGAAACCAGATAAAAATGATTAAATAGGTGGTAATGAAAATGAAATGTTGCTTAAGTTTAATACTTAATAATTTTTAAATACTTTTGTTCTGGTCAGAGCTCACTTTCAAAAACAACAAACGAAAAAACAGTGTTCATAGAGACATTGAATTTTCTAAGGTTTTCATTTTATTAAACTGGGAGAAATCATGATCTGTTTATCATTTTTAATATTAAACCTGAAATTATTTCAGCTATGTTTATCGCTACTTTCCAGGCCTGGTAATATCCCCCTTCCAAATGAAGGATTTTTATGTGTATTCGTCCGTAACTGTACTGTTTGGCAAACAATCAGTAACCTGTTAACCCAGTTATAGCTATGAGCTCTGTGTACATCTGCTTAACATAACTTGCTATTTATCAAACACTGTCGTAGCGATTTAAAAGGTAAGGATGGACCCATATGTCATTTCCATTCACAGCACTCTAGTTACTACATGAATATCATTACCCTTCATTAGAGGCATATCTCCTATGATATTTGTTACAACAGTAGTAAAAGTGACTTTATTAGGCAAAAAAATGTTGCATTTAAATAATCATAAAGTTGTTCTGTAAATAATTATTTGGTGCATTACAAGTGAGAGCAATAAGGTGCCAGAAAGACCAGGATTATAAGTGATTAAAGGCTCCTAAATCACCTAATAAGATTAGGCTTAGGTTAATGGATCTTTATACAACAGTTAGCTCAGACCAAGTAATTTGATTGGACAATGCTGATATCGAGTACACTAGCACTGGATGTCTAACTATACTGTATGTGTCACTGCACTTCACTGATGTTCTTATAATAGTTAATTACATTAACTGTCAGTTGCCAGCTTAACATTGTTGATAATAAATGGGGTTTGTAGAGCTGTTGTATAAAAGCAATATCACACTCAAGATCATGCTGTGGTACTGAATATCAGCATAGCTGTGGACAACACTCCCTGTCCTGTGATATTGCTTAAAAAATCTGTGTATCTCTCAGGTTTCCATGATCACTGGAAAAAAGGCATCATTTCAGAGGATTGAAAAAAAAAAAACTTAGAGAAACTTAGGAGATAATGAAAAAACAACTAAGATTTTAGTACTGGAATGTGGTTAAGAATAGTGCTGAACCATCAGCTTTGGAAAAAAACGTTTATAGAGATAACTTAACCAATTGCAATCACAAACATTTAAAACATTCACAGTAGAAAGAAAATTAAGAGCACTTTCACACACAGTGTGACAAGAACTCACAGGATTGGGACTAAAAAGCTGTGTGGCCATTAGAAAACTACTTGTTGGCGAGGGTAATGGAGCAATGGATTGGACTTGAAGCAATGGAAAAAGGTCATGTGTTCTGATGAGTACAGATTGACCCTGTTCAAGAGTCATGGGTGCATCAGGGTAAGAGGTGCCCACTGTACAAGCCCCTTATGGTCTCATCTGGGGTTGCTTCAGTTGGTCAGGTCTAGGCTCAGCAATATTTTGTGGCAATAAAATCAGGCAATTAACAGAATGTACAGTACTGAATGATCAGAGTGTCATATCAATGGAAATTTTCTTTCCTGATGACACAGGCATATTCCAGGAATCGAATTTTGGAAGAGTGGTTCTGGGAGCATGAGGAATCAATTTCACACATGAACTGGCCACCACATTGTGTGCTGTAATCAAAGCTAAAGGTGGCCGAATGAAATCTTAGTGTGTCTTTTTTTTTTTTGCTCAGGCAGTTTAGAAATCAGCAAGCCATGGATTAGAACAGAATAATGCACAGTTTAATGAGGGAACATTTCCCCAGGTGCATGGAAAGTTTATATAGTAGAAAAGTAAATTGTAGATAGAATAATGTGACTTTTATCATCTGCTTTCAAAGTGAAAGAAGCCAGAGTGGTTAAAGTAGGTAATGTATACTGTATATTGGATAATGCCATTATCTACACATCCACAGTTCAGAGTAAACAAAATGGCATCAGTGATATCAGCCTAGCTGATATGATTCAGAATATTATATAGTAACATTAGTAACTTTAATGACTGTAGTTTTAGTACTGGATACAAACTAAAACTCAAATCGTCGTTCTAGTTCAAAACGCAACAAACACAGTACACAATCTTGATCTGGAAGGTTGAGATTGGAGATTGTGTCATGCAGGTTCTCTAAAATTAGTCCTTGGCTGCTGAGAAGCACGTTGCACTTCTCTTCCTTTTTTTGACCTGTTAAATGGCCATCCTGAAGCAGAGGAACCATAACTCCAACCAACCAATGTTCAGCTCAGTGGAAACAAAAAGGATCACATGGTACATATTTTCACATGGTGGCGTGCTTGGGGCATCAGACGCTTAGTGTTTTAACCAATGATTTGTGTATTACTTATTATCATTCTTTTGAAGAAATAAACGAAACAGAGGTTCTTTTATTACTGACTGCACTTATCGCACTTCACCATTAAACTGTTTAAATACATGTTAATGTAGGTGAAAATCACATAGTCTTATCGCACATATCATGGAAAGCCGTATGCATGATATAGTAAACAAAAATAAACCAACCTCACTGGCTGCACACACTCAAGAGGGAATGAGTCCACTTGCAGAAACATAAACAATATACAGTGGAACCTTGGATTACGAGCATAATTCGTTCCGGAAGCGGGCTCGTATTCCAAAAACACTCGTAAACCAAAACAGTCTTAAACAGTAAAACTCCTCCTCCCTCCCCCTGCCTCGCTTTTTAAGTTTCACAACTAACATACACAATGCAAACACTGTTTTAACGGGGAAAGAATTCTCTCTAATGATACTCGCGTGAGCATACTAATGGAATCACTGCTGTAAAGTAAAAAATAAAAAATAACAAATGAACCAGCACCTTACCTTTGAAAAGAATCGCGACAGAGCTGTGTTTTCTGTGTAAATAAAGCTGTGTGTGTCAGAACTCTTTTAATCATTAAAGCGGAATTTAAACTTTTGAAAGTCACGCGTGTCCTTGGCACAAATTTCAACACCTAAAAATGTCTGTGTAACAACACTGAACATACTGTATAGTTATAATAATGTTAATCTTTTTCTGTGGGTTACAAGTATCAGGTACAGTTCTATCTATACACTATTTACTGTATATGCACACAAAAACGCACATGCATACACCAGATTTACATCTGTTTTCATGAGCAGAAAACTATTATAGTTGCAACCCAACGTTCAAATATATGTGGTTCTATTAGCAGATTATAGGTTTTATAGACGCCATACCTTTTCCAGAACATTGCAAAATAATGAGGTTCCACATCACAGATGTTAGTGGCATGCCACAGTTTTTTAGTTAGCCAATATGGCCTGCTATTAATTGAAATGGGTTCAGGGAAATGATGCCATACCTGTTCCTGCTCTTATACTTCCATGGTTTAATGGACTATAAAGAGCCATGTGCACAATACTATACTGTATGTCTAATAGTAAAACTGCCCCCAGTGGTTTCAACTGTGTATTACCCTCTTACCTGATGTAGATGCTTATACATTTTAGTATGGCCTGACTAGAAAAATCCACATCAATAACTTTTCATAATAGACTTTGTAGATTATTTGTTAAGCCAACCCAAAGCTCCTTTGTAATATTCCTTTGTGTTTCTTCCAGGGCAAGAAATGGATTGTGAAGCGGTCATATGAAGACTTCCGTGTGCTCGACAAACACCTCCATCTCTGTATATATGACAGAAGGTTTTCTCGGCTCACGGAGCTTCCTCGATTTGAAAACCTGAAACTCAAGTCAGAGGTATCCCATAACTAATATTGTTTTTTGTCATGACTTTTTTATTCTGTAGGATTAGTTTTAATAGTTCTTATGCATCAATAGTGTTTAAATAATCAACTTTTCTTTTTGTCATGTCCCCTGTTTGTCTTCATTATACTATTAGTTAATAGTTATATTTAATGCTGTTGGGATGTCTGCAAGGCAAGTTACTTCCTGGTATCAGTTATGTTGTTATGTATGACTCAGCATGTCAGGGAGTTGTAATTTAATGCTGATATTAAACATTCTTTATCAACATTATTGGCCAAATATAACATACAACTATTAATATGGTAATATAGGGTGATGTTAATACAGCATGTATAAAAGGAGTCTTCAGTGTTAGTACCTGCTTTGTTAATGCTAAACATAAGCAGTTATTTGCCCCATGAATATTCTATAACAAATTAATCAAGAACATGCCAGAATTTCCATTGCAGTTTCATCCCATGCTACTGCTGCAATAAGAATATATCGTAGTTATAACATTTATAACTATTTAACATATAACATTTTTTATGTACATTTTATTCATTAAATATTTATTTTAATTTCACTATCCACTGTGTCAGGGATGTACAGTGCATCAAACAAATGGTATTATTACACAAAGATAACAAAACTAAACACAAAATGCAGTATAATAAATGATTTCATTTATTACACCAAAAAACTGTCCAAACTGCCTGGATCTATTTGAAAAAGTAATTGCCCCCTTGCTACTGTACAGTAAATCATAAATGAACTGTGATTAACCACATTGTTTTGGAAAGCTGAGTTAAATTTCACTTGCCACACTCAAGCCTGATTACTGTCAGTCCTGGTCAGACCACTTTGTCAGACAGGTTCTGTTTACGTTATTTTGAATCAAGAAATAACGTAAATAGAACCTGTCTGACAAAGTGAAGCACGCTAAAAGATCTTAAAGAGTAAGAAATTCAAGGACAGATGAGAAACAAAGTAAATTACATTATTAGTTTGGACAGAGCATGCTATACATATATATAGTCATTAAGTGTGCTAAGTACTGTATACTTAAATTTGTTCCACTTTAGCAAATAAAAGTGCACTTAATTCACATAAAATTCTTCTTTTATATAATTTAATTATAGATAAAATACACTTAGTACAAAATTTGTTGTCCCCAAATAGCAAACTTCAGGTATACTAATCATTATTCTGGCTACAGGTACAGGTAAGTATGTTTTGGTATCAGAGTAAGATTTTAAAAGATTCTTAGCAAACTTTTTTTTTTCACCTGTACACCCCTTAACCCCCATATTAGTTGGCACAGCCCAAAACATGTAAAAATAATAAAATAAAGATCTGTCAAAAAGCAGCTCATCCTACAAACTGTAACTACTTTGACAATAAAGGTGATGATTTTTCCTTCTATGGTTGATGACGTACAGTATGAAGTGTTTCTTGAAATCATTTAGTGGAAATTCCAAATAACTCTTGAAGGCCACTTTTAGGAAAAGTAACCAACCAATCCAAAAGGTTTATCTCCCACATGATGATGGTCTAAACACCAAAACACAAGTCAAATAAGTAAGCTCTAAAACTTACACTGAATTTGAACTTAAGGTACATTTTCCTATAGCATATTTATGGAAAGTGTGTATGTTTAATTTCAGAATTAAAAGTATGACATTAGTCAATAGTACTGTACTATTGAAGATTTGAAAATATTTGAAATACACAAGTATTTTTATTTCCACCGGGGTCATTACACTCCTCCCTCTTACACGGTATATAAGGACGCTTAGTCTGTTTACACATTGTGGAACAATGCTCTGTGTGTTTTCTGCCAGTCAGTTCCTAAGCCATTTGTTTATCCTGTATCGTGATTCTGGTTTTGATCCTCTTCTTGTCGGATTCATCTTGATCCTTTCCTTGTCTGTGTGGTTCAATTGTTTGCATGAACCGCTGTTTACTGTTTTCGACCCAAGATGCATGTGTTCGGTTTGATTGTCAGCACTGTATCTTTATTAAACATGCGTTTGCGTCCTCAAGCCAATACGTTCTTACTGCAAAAACAGGTTCCCTTTTTTATCTTCTTCTCACAGTTTGGATATTTGCATAAACACAGACAAGCAAATTAACTTAAAACGTGTCTCTGAAACAACCAATCAAAAAAGAAAAACTCTTACGGGAAGTAAAGAAGACACACTGACGACATCCCTTCCCAGTCCTCTAATGGAATCAGGGCTAAGAGACTGATCCATTAGGATGTAGACTAGGTCAGCTTTTTTGTGGAACTAAGAGCTTTATTACTTCCTCTGTTCATCAGTCTTTCCTCTTGCTTTCTCAGCCAGTTTCCCAGATGCTTACTGCCTACCTTTCCCGCCTCTCAACCATCGCTGACAACAAGATAAACTGTGGGCCTGCCCTGACATGGATGGAGGTAAAGTATGCACCAGTGTCTCAGTCAAGTCAACTCTTCCATTAATTCTTTTCTTATCCAGTACAGCGTTACAGATGTGGTTTTTGTTAAAGAGCTAAAGCAACTGATCACACCCATCTTCTCATGTAACAGTAGTCAGTTGACAGGTACAAAGCACCTCTGTACCTGAGTAAACTCGCCAGACTATTGTGTAGTGCCTATTTAAACAGCAGTGTTTGGGGAAATATATTGATTTCAGAATGACCTGTTGAGATATCTGATAAAAATTGCATGAGACATGAACATTTTTGGGTGGTAAGTCTGTAGCTGCATGTGCTTAACAAAAAAAATGCATATTGAACACTGGTGAGAACCTGTCAAGGCCCTTGATAGTCAAGTAAGATTAGTCACCATGCTGACAGCACGCAACAGAAACTTCAAGCTCAAGTACTCCTTTGTTGAGCAGCCTTTAATGGTTAGGACGAAACCTGGCTTTTGTTCATTTGAACTACTGTGAACTTCTTTTGAATTCAGTTAACACGCTGTTCATTACTACCTACATATTAAATATGTTTGGGGGGTTAAAAAAACACTTAATGTCCGTATTCAGGTTTTTCTGAATTCAATTATGTTTTCTTTTTGTAGGGATCACAAGTAGTATTCTAGCATTTTAAAAGAAAAAATATATAATTGCAGTTTGATATTTAAAGTCTAATGCTGCCGAAAGACACCAACACATTATATTAAATATGTAGTAGATGCAATATATAAATATGTAAATATTTGTTTTGAGGAAATATTCATCCATCCATCCATCGAGCATCTAGATCACCTATCCTGTTTAGATTTGTTGGGGGTTGGAACCTATCTCAGCCAACACATTTCAGCGCACAAGCAAATGCATTCATACTATTATTCACTATGGCCAATTTAAAAAAGTCTTTGAACTGTGGCAAGAATCCAGTGGTAGCTAAAACAGGGTCATTTCCTCTCCACTGTCTGGACTTCGATTGTCATTTTTCCACTTTCGGTCAGTTTGAGCTGGGATAATGCTGCGATTGAGATTCAGTGGTGTGATAACTCACAGGCAGTCATTTCTTTCTGGCCAGCATGATGTCCAGTTCTTACATTTCATGCGGCCAGCTTGATCTTGCGTTTTGGATCGATAATTTTTTGGGCGAGATTTGAATCAGTAGCACATTTCACACCAGCGCCCTGGTTCCGGTTATCTGTCAATGCTGGTGCATCAGCTGAAACCCCGGATGTGGTTTCATTGAAACGGTGATTGATTGGTTGATTGGGTGTTGTTGATGCTTGTCCATTGTCCATTGGTTTCTTGCCTGGGCTTTACAGTCCCTCAGCAGAGGACCAACCCTCCTCTCTTCACATCGGGGCTTGGGACCAGCAAAGCCAGAGTTAAACTGTCCTTAGGGAATAATTTTGCTACTTTGGTGCAGTCTGAGGAGGTGGATACTGAAGAAAAGCAAATCTCTGAGACACTTTTCTATTGCACCAAGGCTGCTTGCCTATCGATCCGATGAAAGACGCAAATATAGATATCTGACAAAAGTCTGAACATGATGGATCAGTGTGAATGAGATCATGATGGATCAGCGACTATGAGAAGTACAGAAATCTCAATGAGGTGAATCGACATCAGCTGAGAAGTCCATTGAAACAACATGGCTCCAGAATTGGAAGAAGCCGTCCGACAACATAAGGAAAGCAGATGGCACCTTTGTCAGTTCTCCTAATGAACATCAACAATGTTGGCAAGAATTTTTTCAAGAAATGTACATCCACAAAGAACCTCTGGGGCCACCAGTCAACTCAAAGCCCATCTTAGCCTCAGAAGAGGCAGAAAGCAAAATAGAACCCACGATCAGTGAGGTAAAAATGGCCATCAAACTACTAAAAGCCAACGATGGAATGAGAAGGTCAAGACGGGAGGTGATATTCTGATCCAACATCTCCATTCGCTGCTTTTGCTGATGGTGCGCAGAGCAAGGCATGGTTGCACTGATCAGATACTCGCCAGCTTCTGGAAGAACGAATTTGGTGCGACAAAAGATGGTGATTGTAAAATAGGTTTTAAATAGGATAGCATCCACTGGACAGAGATGTGGAAGACACTACAAATCGAACACATGCCTTGTAAGATCATCAGCCTTCTCCAAGACACATACAGTGATTCCAGCAGTTGAATTCGCATTTTCAACAATCTGTCCAAAAGCGGTGTCAAGCAAGATTTCATGATTTCACTGCCGCTATTTAACAGTGTAATTAACTCCATCATGAGGAAGGCATTCAAGGGCAGGCAAAACCGTCACATCACTAACTTAATATTTGCCTTTTTTGCCGATGATGACGTTGAAGCAACAGGCATTGAATGACATTTAAGTACCTTGGTTCCTTGGTGCAAGAGAAAAAGAATGCCGCCGCACCTGAAGTGCACAGCAGAATTGGGCAGGCTGTTGCTGCCTTTGGGTCTCTTCACTGGTGCTTACGGAATAAAAGGAATGTGTCAGTCCAGACAATGGTGCGGAGTGCGGAGCACTAATTATGCCAGTCCTGTTATATGGCACAGAGACATGGATGCTTCTTAAAACACACCTAAAGAAGCTAGAAGTATTTCAGATGAGATGCTGACGCTGCATACTAGGGGTCGCACGGCATGATCGCTCGAGGAATGAGACCATCAGAAGGCTGTGCTGTGTCCAGTCGACCATCGAAGAAGAGATTCAAAAGCGGAAATTACGCTGGTTTGAGCCCGTGCGCAGGATGGCCCAAAATTGTTTGCCCTGCAGGTTACTGTAGAGAAAGAAATCTGCACAATGAAAAGCTCCAAAAAGATGTGGTCCAAGCAAATCGAGCAAGACCTGAAGAATCGAAGACTCAATCTGGGAGGCACGAACAAGCAGCCCTGGATTGCCTATCTCGGGAAGCAATTGTACAAGATTTCAATAGTCCTGCGGCATCCACAGTATCAGATGCGTCTTCAGACTCGACTCAACGCTGTCCGTCGGACTTGATAGTGATGTACAGGTGTGAGGTAACAAGGCTTATACACCCATCTAAACAACCAGATATAGAAAAAGATATTCGTATTGCAGCGCCTGCAAGGAAGAAACTTCACCTGGAAGTACTGTAAAAAATAGCACCCGTGCTCCTTTATTGGCCAACGTACACTTCTAGCAAAAATAAATAATATATATTATTTTTATTATATTCTTGGCTTTTCATCATCTTTTGCTTCCAAAGAGCCAGACTTTTAATGTAGCCTAGAATAATTCTCCTGACTTCCTGAAGGACTTTTTTGGTTTTCACTTTTAGTCCAGTCCCTGTACCTGACCAGGTTTAGAGGGATGTTTTTTGTTTGTTTGTTAGAAATGGGTGCAGATGATGACAGATAATCAGGCCGGTGATTGCTGTGGTTAAAGCAGACAAGAGGGGAAATGAGGTTGCTGCTGAGGTTGTTACTGTTTATAAATAACCCATTTTAAAATTGTATCTTTAGGCACTTTTCAGCCTGTCCTAGTAAGACATTTGTTCTGTTTTCTTTAATTTAATCTACATAATTCAATTTAACATGAAGAAAGACCTTGACACAGTACTACACATATCACCACATGTCGTGATAAATGTCTTAAATGTCTGTGTCTAATCCTGCTTGACATTCGATTCAGTTTTGTTCTGAGTCTCTACCCACTTTAATCTCACTCAGATTGATAATAAAGGAAACCGCCTACTGGTCCATGATGAGTCCTCCATTAATGTTCCAGCTGTTGCTGCTGCTCATGTCATTAAGCGCTATATAGCCCAGGCTGCTGACGAACTCTCTTTTGAGGTGACTATTTTCAATTTTTTAAAAATTATTATTATTATTATTTATTATTATTATTTTTTTATACTGCCATTAGACTTTTTTGTGACTTAGCATTATGTGTCTTTTTTCATTTTAGGTTGGGGACATTGTTTCCGTCATAGACATGCCTCCAAAGGAAGACACTGGATGGTGGAGAGGAAAGCATGGCTTTAAGGTGGAGTATCTTGTATACTGTAGCAGAACATTAATGTTTAGTGGTTATTCTCGAAACTCAAGCAGCTTGCATACGTGCTGGCAACACAGCATTAGTCAATGACTGGTTTAAAAAAGATGTCCTGCCGGTGTGTGTTGATGGGGGAGGATTCAGACATCAAACTGTGCATTTGGGTTTTCAGAGTATCAAAGTTATTGGTCCCTATAAATCGTGCAAATTTTACCGTTACGAGAATATGGGATACTGTTGAAAAAAAATTTTTGGTCATAGAAACAACCAAAAGCAAACACATGGTCATATGTATCTGTCCTATTTATTTGCCTGTTTGACCCAATTTTTTTTCCCTCTTTAAATCTATGGCTCAGTCATGTTTGTATAGCTAGTTAAAATTAAATAACATTCAGTTCATCATATTGCCTAGGTCATGCCGGAAAAAAGGATAAGTCACTCTATATGACACGATTCCTATCCCTGTATATATTTATTAAATATATTAATGCAAATAATAGCTAAAAACGAAATCTGAGTTTTAAGGGCTACAGTGGGTTTGCGATTTTTTTATTTATTTATTTTTTGTGTGGGGTTTGGTATGTGTATTAACTTGTCTTTTTCCTTTGCTTGAAATATAGTCAAATTTATTCTTTTTTTTTAATTTAGGGATTACAAAATTATAATACTACTGTAAAACTACTGGAGCTTATGTCATATAATTTTACACTTTTCATATTCTATTGTCATGTCATTTTATGTTCTAAAAATAATTGCGTAGTATAAGCAAAAAAACAAACATATGTCATTATATAATAAGATAAGATGAGATAAATGTGAGATAATTCAAAGCTTTCTTACTGTTTTGGCAGGTGGGATTTTTCCCTTGTGAGTGTGTGGAACTGATCAGTGAGAAGGTTCCTCCAAATGTGACCGGCTCACTGCCAAAACCAGGTATATTTTTGTTCATTTTAAAATAAACAAAAGAGCTAAATAAAATGATAACCAAGCCAGCCCTTCTTACTGCATAGTAAAGGAAAGATCAACTTTGCTTTTTTTTTTTTTTTTTTAATTAATTTCTTCAGGTTTAGTAAATACTGTATAATGGTCAGGGTCACTGTTTATCCAGATTTTATGCCAGAAACAATGGGCAAGCGGCAAGAAGACACAGTGGTTGGGTCAACAATTATGAGGGGCATTCAAGTCAGACTGGGAGTTTTTGTGCAGAATAACAGAATACAGTTTTTAGAGTAAAAAAAGAAAGATTTATCAGTATTCCAGAGCAACGATGGGACTGTCTGGCCGCACAGGAACTCCTTTAATGGTGGAAATGGCTTGGAGCGAGGTCAGAACTGTTCAGGAGATGTGGCAATACCTCCTAGCTGAGTTCCTGTAATGTATAGTGGTGCTGGTGAATGATTGTGTGTGTACAGTACCCACAGACAGATATGTCTCTTCCACAAGTTGGCGACAACCTATCCGCCGATTTTCAAGAATCAGGTGTTCCTGCAGTGGGCACCAAGCCGGGATCGTTATTTTGGGGCATATGGACTTCTTAAAAAACTTTGCACCATTAAAATGTTTTACTGCGGCTAAGAGTCTCAACATAGTAATCTCATTACTGCTTGAAGTCCTCTGTAAATATCAATCAGGTTTTTGCCTTCATTCATGAGAAATTTAATCAAAAGTAATGGTTTTATTTGAACACCACTCGTATATTTTAAGCCTCCATGCACACACACTTCATTCGCTAGGGACAATAGAGTAATCCACAAAGCATTCCAAACCTTAACTACTGCCATGTTTTAGCTGGAAAGCAAATAAGCTAAAGGAGGCCCAAATGCACACAGGGAGAACAACTGGTAACTCTAAATGAACTTCTCTGCAGCAGAGGCAAGTTTTAGGCGCCAGTTTCATCGTGGTGCTTGATGGATTTTGCAAATGCAATTGACAATACTGTTCTTGCAAGAACTATTCCAGAACAGCTGAGATTCATGTCTTAAAATAATTAACTGTTTTTTAATTACCTAATGCCATATATGTATTATTAAATAGTTTTGAAAAAATGTATAAAACAAATCCAGACGTGTTCAAACTTTTGACTGGAACAGTAATTTTTGCCGATGTCCATGGGGGTTAGCAAAGTCAAGAGGTTTGGCTGCGTTCTTCATCACTGTCCAACAGTTTTATATTGGGTTTAGGTCTGGGAATGATTCAGGTAATGGCTCCAGAAGCTGAATCACAGTGTCACATAGCCTTGTTTCCTCAGTTTTCAGTTAATTAACTCTTCAGTTGGATATGTTATAACTTATTAGTGAAATCATTAATGTTTTGTGCACAGGGAGATCATACATGGCACATGTTGTCTTAATACTTTTGGTCACCACTGTATTGAAGATTTAATTATGTCTCTATAGATAATTAAAGCTGCTATACAGTGGTAGCCAAAAGTATTAAGACAACAGATGCCATGTACAGTATTACAGCTCTCCTTGACCTGCTTATGTGTCTTAATGTTTTTTAGTGTCTAATAAACACGGGAAACTGATCACATTCCTGCGTACTTTCATGAAGTCGAGGCCTACTAAGCAGAAGCTGAAGCAGAGAGGCATTCTGAGGGAGAGGGTGTTTGGATGTGACCTGGGAGAGCACCTACTCAATTCTGGTCATGATGGTGAGTAGAAATAGTGGGGGAAAACAGATTTTTGAATTTAAGGCTGATTGCTGATTGCTGTTAATTCTGTGTTCTTATTATTCATTTCTTTTCATGTATTTCTAGTCCCTCAAGTCATTAAGAGCTGCACTGAATTTATTGAAAAGCATGGTGTTGTCGATGGCATTTACCGCTTGTCTGGGATTTCCTCTAACATCCAGAAACTGCGGTAAGTATAAATTCCAAATTAACTGTGCCATCACACCTACGAATATCGTGCTCCAAATTGTGAGTTATATGAATAGAATGCCTCATTAATGAGTGAAACATTGCCCATTTTAACACTTTATAGTTAGAAGTAATGTTGTGGAAACTCTAAGAGACAAGTTAGTAACTGTTCTACTTTGATGTTTTAGTCAGTGGTCCCAATATCTTAGCAGTGTTTCCCAAAGTGTGGGTTGCAGCCCCCTAGTGGGGCTTAAGGGTACTGCAAATGAGGTCATTTATAAAAAAATATATATATAAACAAAAAAATCTGTATTTTATAGCCAGATTTAAAATTCTCGTAACATATTTATGATTACGTATTTACATTTAAAATGTAACCAGAACTAATAAAAAAAAAATCCATGGGATATAAACAATGTGAATTTCTTAATTTTTCTTCATCTTACTGTATGTGTTGATCATAGTTTGTGGGCCGTAGACGATTTTCACATTATAAATCGGACCCTAGCCTCACTAGGTTTAGGAATGGCTGTATTGATTTATGTATTTCATGAATGTAAATTAATAAAAAGCTCTGCTGTATCCCCAGGCATGAGTTTGATTCGGAACACATTCCAGACCTCACTAAGGATACGTATATCCAGGACATCCATTCTGTAGGTTCCCTGTGCAAGCTCTATTTAAGGGAGCTTCCAAACCCCCTGCTCACCTACCAGCTTTATGACAAATTCTCGGTAAGTGTAAAGAGATAAACCTCTTACATCATTGTCGTCTAGCGCATTACAAATGTTTTATCTTTGTGCATGTACAATGTATGTATGTATGTATGTATTTTCATAGGAAGCTGTATCAGGAGCTACAGATGATGAAAGACTGGTTAAAATCCATGATGTCATTCAGCAATTGCCTCCTCCACACTACAGGTTTGTTTGGTGCACAGCACCATCTGGTGACGAGGAGAAGTGCTGCAACCTACTTTTTTTGTGCACTCCAAATGAATCACCAACTGCCTGTTCCTTGTTTTCCACCAGAACTCTTGAATTCCTTATGAGGCACTTGGCTCGTATGGCGACTTTTAGTTACATCACGAACATGCACTGCAAGAACTTGGCAATTGTCTGGGCTCCCAATCTCCTCAGGTGGTATGCTTTTAGACTGTGTGTACAAACAGATTCAATTTGAAGCTTTATCTTTATATTTTTTTCCTCATTGCACTAGTTAATGTGACAAAATACAAAACATGAAATTTGGGTTGTTAAGGCATACCAAACATATGTTTATGCTTTGAACGTGCTCATAAATATACTGTAACTAAAACCTAAACCGTTCACTGTGATTATAGGTCAAAACAAATAGAGTCTGCCTGCTTCAGTGGCACTTCTGCTTTCATGGAGGTGCGCATTCAGTCAGTGGTAGTGGAGTTCATCCTCAATCACGTTGATGTCCTCTTCAGCCCCAAACTCAGCACTCTGATCCGTGAAAGCTCCGGTAAGAAAAGGAAAACTCTCACTTGCTTACTCTTACTTGTTCAGTGACACGTTTCAAAATCAAGTCTCTTTCTTTTAATATGCGTTTATAGGCCATAGCACTTTGTCCCGGCCCAAATCTCTGCTCGTTTGCTCGCCATCCACGAAGCTGCTGTCTTTAGAAGAGGCACAAGCCCGTACTCAGGCCCAGCTCGCCTCCCCCGTCTCCCCTGAGAGCAAGTACATCGAGGTGGGAGAGGGTCCTGCCGCCCTGCAGGGGAAGTTTCACACGGTCATCGAGTTTCCCATGGAAAGGTGCTTTCATTTACTGTATAATTGCTGGAATGACTATTCTCCTCAGGTGGAATAGTTAACAAAAAGTCCATTTAGGAATTATACATGTATAGTAATGGCTTGATGCTGTAATAGTGCAGTTTTAACATCGGATTCTTAATGTCTAAAGTTAACACATCTTAGATTCCTAGTCGTGTGAGTACTGATATTTCTCAGTTTTCAGTAATTTATGATTTAGTTTTTTGTCCTTCTCTATTGGTTCATTTGTTGTCCATAGTTTTAGTTTATTATCTATGTATGTCCCTTGTGTTTCACTGTTTGCTGTTTACTGACACTACCCACACTGTAAAAAATTAATCGTCATTTTTTCGGTAAAAAAAATGACAGCTATGGTTGCCAGAAGTTTACCGTAAAAAATACGGTAGCAACATTTTTGTACGGGATTGCACTCATTATACGGTATATTTTACGAATTTTAAAAATTTTAATTTTTTTTTTTTTTTAAGCCTGGCCAGGAACTGAACCCAGACCCTGGAGGTGCAAGGCCACAGTGCTAACCACTACACTACCATTGCTTGCTACACAGTTGTTGTCGTTGTTAGACTTCCTCGGTTTCCCCGCGTCCCCCGCACGACTTGCACTCCAACAACGACAACACTTGTGTAGCAAGCATGGTAGTGTTGTGGTTAGCACTGTCGCCTTGCACCTCCAGGGTCTGGGTTTACTTCCCAGGAAAAAAATTAATAAATCCGTAAAATATAAAGTATAATGAGTACAACCAAACACATTGCTACTGTATTTTTTATGGTAAAATTCTGGCAACCACAGCTGCCAGTTTTTTACCGTAAAATTTACCTTTTTTAAAAAAATTTTTACAGTGCATATTTCCAATTTATGTTCTCGACCATGACATGTTCTTGTTTCTCTTATTTTATATGTGGTTATGTTGTGTTTTTGGTTGTTTCGGGTTTTGTTTTTACATATGCCCTAAAAGTTCATGGACACCTGACACCCGGATACAAGTATTCCCTTAATTATTGACAGACACAAAGTTGGAAGCAAACAATTGTAAATAATGTTATGGTTTGCTGTAGCACTACAATTTTCCATAATGAGACTTTAGATGCCTAGACGAAACACGTTTCACATGTAAACATGTAACAATGTCCCTGTGGACTGAGCGACGTCCATAAACACATGGCTGGTGTGGAAGAACTCAAGTCGCCTGCCAAGACCTGACCTCAATCCAGTTGAACACCCAATGAATGAACTGGAATCTGTCACCCTGTCCCAACAACAGTACTGTACCTGACATCATTAATGCTCTTTGTGGCTGAATAAATTCCCACAGCTTCTTTAGCCACAAAATCTAGTGGAAAGCTTTCCCAGAAGACTGGAATGATTAAAACTGCAACACAGGATCTGAAATGCGATGTTCAGAAAGCATATACATGTTAGGTGTACATGCTTTTTGAATATTGCATGTTTGCATATAAACCAGTTTTTATTAAATCCTTATTATATAAAATGTCATTATGTTTAATTCATAAATCTGTATACAATGCTTTGCTTTAAATGTAATACTTATATTTGAAAGCAATACAGACCTGCATTCACTCTCCTATCATTTGCCACATTGCTCTCTAAATACCTTTTTTGGTTTTAGATAGCCACAAAACAATAGGTGGTTGTGTAAAGTGAAAGGTTTTAGTTCATTTTGCCCCTTGTTAGGCTATGAAGATAGTAGTCAATGTTTTTGTCTTGACTTGTCCTGTCTGAGTTTGTCTATGCCAGTGCTTTTAAACATCTTTAAATGGTGTAAGTATGACTATTTACTATAGTTATTTATTTATTATAAATAATATTCTATGTCCTCATAGAAAGAAGGCCCAGACAAAGATGAAAAAATCTCCTGTGGCAAGCTGGCGTTCATTCTTCAATATGACAAAATCCTCAACCACAGCCAAGCGCAAGCTCCTTCGCCATCCCAGTGAGCCCAATAACATGAAGACCTCAAATGCACTCCCAGGTACAGCTTTCACTATTTAGACTATTTCTCTATTAATTCCCTATTTGATACTGATTTCAATCATTTAGGTTAAAGATAAACTAATTTAAAGGCAAACCACGGCCTACCAGTCATCTCCATTGGCCTAAATAAATCTTTTAATGTAAAATCCATTATGTAATGTGCCAGAGAATTAGTGCATTAAAAAAAATCACAGACAGTATGACAGATCCTGTGTTAACAGTTTAACAGTGAATGTGGAGGGTTTAACAGAAAGTGGAATGCAAAAAAAGATGAGGGGGTTTTCAGTTTTTTTTTTTTTTTTTTTTTTCAGTTTTGCTGTTGAGTTTTTCAGTTTGGATTCTCAGTTTTTCAGTTTGCAGGTCTGCTTCCTCATTGGCCAGCTGCTGTTGGGTGCGTCTTACCGAACTTTATCCTAATTGGCCGGCTAATCTATTTAGACTATTTTTTTTTCTAAACTAAAAGCATTATAATTTTTACATGTCTCAACCTGTTTTTTTTATATTCAAGGGTTCATGTAGTTTTGTAGTTTCTGCTAAAAGAGGAAGTGTGTATCAGCATTAGGTGTATGTGAAATGAATTACGGTTGTGAGGAATTTTAAATGCTTGGGCATAATCAGGCATTTATTTGGCTTCTTTTTATTGGTTTAAATACTTGTGGAGTTATCCGTATACAGTGTTGGGGGACATTACTTTTTAAAGTAACGAATTACATTACAAAATTACTGTCTTCAAAAAGTAATCCGTTACATTACTGCGTTACTTTCTGATAAAAGTAACTAGTTAGAGAACTTTTCCATTGCAGAAAATGAAAACTCCTTTGTGCTTCCTCAAGCATGTTGTTTTAGTCAAGACCTTTATAATTATTCTACCATCATCACTCAGCGAAGTTTGGCCCATAATCTGTTAACTACTAATACCCCTATTTCACCTACGCGTTTTCACGTTGTGGCTGCAACTACCGCGAGTTTTGGAGCTGTGATTAGGTTTCCATCTTTCTGCGCCTCGGTCCTCGCATAGTCAAACCGCATAGGTGAGATAGGGGTATAACACACACACACACACACACACACACACACTAATGAATTGGGAATGACTGCTGTCTGGCTCACTGATTACATAAATTGTCTGAATAACGGATTACATTTTTGAAAAAGTAACTAAATACTGAGTACTTGAATGGCGGCCCTAACGCATTAGATTACTCATTACATCAAAAAGTAATCCGAGTACTAAGTACAAAATAACGCGTTACACACACTGCCTGTATATAATCTCATATGATTTAATGTACACAAAAAGTGCAGAATGTGGACATACAGTAGACACCCTCACTGGTCACTTCATTGGGTACCCTCTGTTTGTACTTGGGTTGGACCCCCTTTTGATTTTGGAACTGCATTAATTCTGAGGGACACAGATTCAGCAAGGGGCTGGAAACGTTCCTTAAAGATTCTGGTCGTTATTGACATGATAGCATCATGCAGTTGCTGCAGATTTGTCGGCTACCAATCCATTATGCAAATCCTGTTCCACCATCCCAAAGGTGCTCTGTTGAATTGAGATCGGTGACTGCGGAGGCCAGTGAACTCATGTTCAAGAAACCATTTTGAGATGATTTTACCTTTGTGACACGGCACATTATCCTGTGTTCATAAATGGATGGACTTGGTGAGCAAGTGGTTTCTAATGGTTTCTAATTTAACCATTAGAACCCAAGCACACAGCATAGGTCAATCACAATGATAAAAAAAACGTGCTTATATGGAAGCCTTTCTGGTACGTGTTAATGCGGAGGCTTCAGACCGCAAAGTGTGCTTTTACTCAGACCAGCATGTCTGGCGCCTAAAACCATGCCATGTAAAAAGCCACTTAAGTCACCTTTATACCTCATTCTGATGCTTGGTTTGTACTTCAGCAGATTGTTTTGACCACGGCTACATGCCTAAATGCATTGAGTTGCTGCCATGTGATCAGCTGATTAGATATTTGTGTTAACTAATGAGGTGGTCAATGAGTGTATATTATGTTGATTTATGGAGATTAGGTTTAAATCAGCTGTCAGTGAGGACTGTAACACCCACACATACTGTATAGCAAGAGTATGCCAGAAGGGACTGGCACTGAAACTGTAAAATAGAATGTTTGAGACTCTCAAGACAAATTTAGTGATTTCCATTAATTAACATAATATAATATAAAACTGAGAAACTGGAAAACTGAGAGACAAATGTGAAAAACTGGGGGGGATCCCTTTATTTAACTACTGTTAGTTTCTTAGTTTGAAACTAGTTTCTTTTTATTCACTTTCAATTGATTTATTTTTGTTTAATTCCTTAATTAGGGCCATTCTTTATTTATTTTTTTTTGACACAAATCTACAGTAATTCCATACTGTGTGCATATAACTCCCAGTAAGAGTAAAATAATATTATAAAGCAAAACTCAATCTATCATTTTGTTGGAATTAGTGCAGATTTATAAGGCGACTAAACTGTCTGTCCTCAAAGTACTGTAAATTAAATATTTTTCAGCTTCATGGCTTACAAATTGAGAAACATTTGGGTGATACTAACTCTTAGTGTAGTTGTTAAGCTCGAGCTAATAAATGCATCTCAACCTAGGCTATCTACAACAACAGCATGAAGGTGGTCATTACTATTTTGGAATTTTATGTGATCCTTGGGGTAATAATTTTCATAAAGTATTGTTTTAGGTGCATAGTAAGAATTTACTGAATGCATTTCGGAAGATCTGATTTATTTGTTTTTCTAGGTGGTAGAGGAGATAGTGGAACACTACGATCATCTAAAAGTGAAGAATCTTTGTCGTCAAATAATCTTGAGGGTAGCGTGCTGTTTTCATCTAGTTAAATGTTTCTTTCTCTAATGTGTGTGTTCAATATTGAGTAAATATATATGTTGCTTACTTTAGGTGGATCAGCAATGTATCAAGCACGCAGGCCTCGCTCTACTAGTGTCGCCATGTCCACTTCCTTCAACGAAGAGCTGCTTAATAAGCGAGTCCACAAGGACTCGCAGTTAAGCCAAAAAGACAGGAAAAACACAGCTTTGTCCACCACTTGTGTGCCTGCTCTCATATCGACCCCACACTCTGCTGATGCAGATATTGGCAAGGCTTCTCTCGACTTTGACCCAATTTTGTTTCAGTGCAGTACAACTCCAACTGAAGCTTCTGTGTCTGAAGAAAGAAAAAAAGGCGGCAGATGGAAGGCTGGAGGCAGTTCCAGTGAATCAGAAACCTTTAAAAAAGTAATTCCTAAAGGAACATCTGATGCAATCCTAACAGTTTCAGAGGACGCAAAACTTAAGCACTCAGTGACGGCAAAATTTGCAACAACTATTACAGTTAAAGAAGAACTGAGGCCCTCACAGACTGCTCCTGTGGGCTTCTCTCAAAAACCTGAAATTGCTTTAGAGATGAAAACTCTGTCTGTGCCTCCCACTGAAGTGATACCAACCTTGGTCAAGCCCAGTGAGTCAACATGGAGACAAGATTGTCAAAACAAGCCTTCCTCTTTACTCCAGACAGAGGCTGCAAGCCTTGATGAAACTCACAGTGAGGAAACAAGAACTGTGAAACAAACAGAATCAGGTTAGTCCAAGCGTGTTTGCCATCTAACATTTATAAAAAAAAGTTTTACCATCACATTGTCCTACATGATGAAAAACCATTCTTAGTGACTGATGGTGTGGTTTAGTACATCTTTGTTTTCAGCAGCTTGCTATTTCTATGAAATATCTTATTGCCTCTTGCTCTGCCTATTTATAGGTGCCGTGACCTTTGACTGCACTCCAGGGCTGGTAAGATCAGTGTCGCTCATAACCTCCCAGCCAGCTGTAAAAAGTGCTGCCCGTATGCTGGCTCTGGCTTTGGCCGAATCTGCGCAACAAGCCACCTGTTTGCGGAAACGAGGGAGTTCAGAACCACCAACTCCTGTTTCCCCAAGTCACGTTCTGGACCCACTCTCCATACTGCAGTGGCCTCAAAAACCTCCTTTACCAGCTCAGACGTCATCTACCACTAGAGGACAATGCTGTGGGACCTGCAAAACATTTGGAAAACCTTCAAGTGTCATCTCTGCGGGAAGTTACACCGATGCCGGTAGCCTCCAGAGCACTTGTGCATGTCATGGCAGCGAGAGTGGACTTAGTTACTCTGATGGAGGTGATGTTTCTGCTGAAAGTCATGAAACAAATGTGCAGCCCCAGGACGTACCTACGGTTAAAAGTTTAGATACTAAGCAGGATGCTGAAAGCCATATACCCATGAAAGAAAATGTCCGCCATGTAGGAGTTGGTACAGATGGTGGAAGCCCAGAACAAAGTTCAGAGATGGAATCATACAAGAACATTGCCTCTCCCACACAGTCAGAGACATCAAACCATACAACAAACAGTCAGTCGGCCAGAGCTTCTCTTTTGAACAAGCAAGCTGCCAATGCTTCCAACTTCCGTGTGATATTAGCTGAAGCATCTATGCCAGCTTCAGTGCATGACGTTCTTCCACAATCTCCAGATTCTCCTCTGACTTCCGCTTACCAGTGCAGCCCCAAAGATGAAGTTTTAAGGCCATCAGGTCAAACTTACTGGTCGGGTCCATTTGGACAGACCAGTTCTTTTCATCCTGATTACATGCAGTACCAAGGTAAGGTCTTCTCCAAGGACCACTACAACACCCTAGCACCAAGGTCCCTCCACCAGTCCATTAAATACAAGAGTCAACAAAGGAAAGAACACTCTCCCAGCTTCCTTTACAGATATGATGGCCCAAGATACCCACCTATGGATGGTGCATCTGTGTATCCCACAATTCGTAGGGTACGCTCCATGCATGCACCACCAGAGGACACGTTTTTCTTACCACATCCATCTTACCAGAACAACACTTACCACAGACAGGTTCTTTCTGATATCCGCCAAGTGAGGCCATATTTTGAGGATGGTAAAGTTCAGTATAGGTACAAGCCCTATTTAGGAGCTCAGTATAACAATCTGGATCCGTGTAGAGTAAGCGGCCATGGATATAGCCACTCTTACACTCTCCTCAGGCGGCCTACCTACCCTGGTAGAGTGGTGAGCAACCCTGAAAACTATCACAACCCCCTATTTAACATGCCCTATACTAGGGAAAGAAGTTTTGTAAAGCAAGGCACTGGTCATTTTCCAAGAACTCGAAATGTTGGTCCATATGAGGGTTTTGATGCTGGATTATCAGATCGACATTTCAGTCCATCTATTAGGCAAGGAAATATAGAAAAGAAGAGGCTGCAAGATTTTGCCCCCCAGTCCCATCTTCAAAAGGAGAGCCAGAGGGGCCAAGAAACATTGCACACCAGGAATAAATCTGATTCAGCCAAAGATCTGCTTATTTCTACTGAAGGGGCAGATGGGAAGTACAGGGTTACCATGGTGTCCCATTACTCTCCTGAACACGCACTTCCTGAACCTAACATCCAGACAGAAAAACAGAGAACTGGGCACAGTACCAAACCTGTCTTGATGCTAAAGCAAAGTCGGTCTATGCATAACTACGCACAGCACACACTAGAGCCGCAACCGCGTAAGCTAACTCTACATAAAGAATACAGCTGCCCTGATTTTAAAAACACAGATTCGTGTGAGCACAGCAGTGCCCGACTTCACAGCCAGGATAAGCTGATTAGGATGCACAGCAGCCATCCTAAAGAAGACTTTCAATATGCTTGGATTAAGGGTTGTGCTTTGGAACGATCAGCGAGGTCACAGAGCATGAAAAGTCATCGACAACCCAGACAGGCCAAAATGACTCTGGAGCATGATCATAGATTTTCACATCACATTCAAAGCAGGCCAAGGACTCGTAGCATGTTTGCACCATCTCGTACCGATTACGTAGATGGTTATGTGTCTTTACAGCCCAAGGTACAAGGAATTTTCCCAAATTATGGCTGCATGCCCCCTCATAGTAACCGACTATACTCTACAGCTATGGGCACAGGACGCTTTCTTCACTCTGAAATTAGGCCTGAGACAGAAATATATGCTGAATAATAGCTACTTTAGATGTGGATGGAAAAAATACAATGTTATTTTATTGTTCAGAGTCTATTAATGTATATTAAAGAAAGAAAAGCATAAGGTATTTTAATATGGTATAAATTTACAGTACTTGTACATTATTCTATATTACTACACATCAGATAATACTATTAGTCATAGATCTTGGAGACATCACAATAACCAAAAGTCAACAAACATTTTTACTAACTATGAAGTATAAATTATTTGTAATAGATAAAATGTCATTCTTCAGCTTGAATTTCATGACTATAAAATAAATCTTCTGAAATCAATTTTAACATTACACTTAAATGCATACTTGATCTAACTGTACAAGGTATTAATTAATCGGTATTTAGATTCATATCTCTTCATAGTACCAAATGGCATTCAAGGAACTGTTTCTCAGATTCTTCATTTGTATTTTTGTAATGTCCTTTTTTGTGTCTTTTTATAGAGTAACTTCTCTGATGAATGCTGTCTCCACATCTTCTGTCATAAAATAGCATAACAGACACAAGCCCTGATTTACTAAGATAATAACCAAAATAATTGTGGGAAATTGTGTATGCAATGAAATTCATCGCATGAATATTTATTGTGTATTGGAGGTGATTTCCCCCCAAAATTGTGTAGAAGAACATGTAAGGTCATGTTGTAGTCAACTCAAAGAATAAACTGCATTTGAAAATACACTAATCAGCCATTACATTACAAAGTAAAACATTATTCCTAGTACAGTATTGTGTATTCCTAGTCACTTGTGTTGCCAGGGCAGCTCTGTCCCTTCAGGGTATGGCTTCACAAGACCTCTGGGGGGTGCTGCACTTTCTGGCACCAGGATGTTGGCAGTAGATTCTTTGGATGCTGTGGGTTGCGGGGTGGGGCCTCATTCCTACCCATACATCCCATGGGTGCTTAATCAAATTAGGATCTTGGAGGCTGGGTTGGTAGCCTTGGGCGTTTTGCCTGCTGGGTCCTGTGAGTGAAATGCCGTGGTGCACTGCCTGATCTCGTGGCTTTCCATTGTGGCCAGCATTGATTTGCCGATTTGTAATGTATTGACTTTTTAGTGGGATCAGAGCCAGACAGGAGCCTTTGCTCCCCTGTGGCATGGGTGAGCTTTCGATACATGATCCTGTTACTAGTTTACTTGTGTATCGTTGGTGATCAGTGTTGTTCACGTCCATTGTCAGTGGTCATAATGTTATGGCTGATTGGTGCATGATGAGGCTATTGAGATGGATTGAAATCCAGTGTAAAAAAAAAAAAGAATAAAAAAGCAAAAACTAAATACAATATAAATGAAAGAATAAAATTAGTGTTAAGATGGTAATATATTTTTTGATAATTGATAATATTGTAATTAAAAACAATTTGGATAATTTTCCTAAACATAATTGTACTAAGCTTCGTTATTATTGATAAGTCATTAAAATATGTTGTAGTATGGTACAATTGTAGCTTCTGGAAATCTTATACCTACCTTTCAGGTATATTCATTTGTGCAAAAAAATTGCTGTCTCTGATGTGAATTTCAGGTAAATGTGCAAATTAATTGAAATGCACCGACACTGCCAAGTATATTCCACCTCAAGGTACGATCTTCCAAAAAATATATATATATATACACACACAAATATTTAGTCAAACACACAAAATGGACAAGACAGGCAATTTTGCTTGTGTGAAAGACAGTTCACTCTAGAATCTCAGCCACATTCTAGTTAAACTTGCTTTTATTTGTTCTTTAAGCTTGTTTATTCGCTTATTCAAGAATGGACGTCAAAGCATCCAAAAAAAAAAACATACCCAAACTTGACCAAAACTTGCTCGCTCCATTTCTTAATTCATTCATTTTATTTATTTTTTCATTTTATTTCAGTGTTGCATCAATATTGTCAAATGGAAACAAAATTTGCTTTAACAAAAACAGGTTTGTCCCAATCGAAGCAGCGGTTGCTGCCTCAGCTGGAATGTACAGTATATAAGTCTTGTGGTGTTGAACATATTTTATTTAATACTGTTTATATATGTAGTGAGTGAATAGACAAGCACTTTATAATTAGACCCAGTCTGTGAAACAACCAGAGACTATAAGATAACGATAATGAATAACTTCGGTATGCAATGTAGAGTTAACGGAATTGAGAATGAGTGATCCTGTAACTAAAAATCAGGGTCATGCAGTTGAATCGACCATTAAATGGTTACGAAATGGGAATATAATGTAAAGTCATATATTTATTTAAATCAATGCAGTCATTGTTAGTTGTGTAGTTGTGCTAAGGGTTTTCATGTTGTCTACTCGTTTTTATGTTGTATTATTACGTTCATTAAAGTTGTCTATTCAAAATGATAAGAACTGTGTCCTTGTTTACCTTAACATACTGTATCTGTTTGACAAAACTACACTTGACTTTTAATGATAATTGTTTTATTGCTCTTTTTCGTCAGTCTTTTACGGTCTAGTCTTTAATCAAGACTTGGTATTTTGTTGATGCCAATGCGACTGGTTTGAGAATTTCGGAAGTTGCTTCCCTCTTGGGATTTTCATAAACAGCAGCTTCTCGAGTTTAAGCAGAACGATGTTAAAATAAATGCCTTGTTAAGGAAAAAGGTCAGAAAATGGCTATATGAGTTCAAACTAACAGGAAGGCTGTGGTATCTGAAATAATGATTCTTTTTAATGTTAAATACATAATGTACAGTACATAATGTGAACAAAGAACCTGGGATGAACACAATCTTAATAAGAAATAATAACAGCAGCACAGCTTGTTGGTTTGTAATATCCATGTGAGATTATCCACTTGACCAAAGGTAATAAAGTATAGATTTTTACTGGGAAGTTGGTTGGAAATGGGACCATCCACAACTGCAGAAAGCTTGCAAAAAGTACAGAAAGCTTTAAGCAAATGTGGAGTCAAACTGAATTCTTCAGATCTGGAGGGCAAGAGGAGTCATGGCAGTAGTAGTGAGTCAGAATCAGGTTGGATGCTCCGATGCTCAGGTTGGATGCTTCATCATCTACTATACACTATATACAAGATGTCCCAAAAGATTTTTGACATCATTTGAAATGTGAATATCTGATTAACTACATGTCCTAGGGCCTAGGTAAACGGAAATAAATAGGATTCATGTTGAAAAAAAAAAAAGATTTATAAAATTCCAACAACATATTCAAACAGATATAGATTTTTATAATCGATTACCAACAAAGCATCTCAAAAGTGATGGGAACTTTGAATCATTTTAGTGACTCGATTCTTTGAATCTCGTTCATTTTGATGAATGAGAATCAAAGAACCGAGTCACTAAAATGATTCAAAGTTCCCATCTTTTTTTTTTTTTTTTTTTGAGTCATTTAGTTCTTTAGACCAGAAATAAAATAAAATGTTACATTTTCAATAAACAGACCCTCAACACGTCTACATACACAAATTTTGGCTATAGTTCCAGTAATTAAAATATTACAATGCAGTTAAGGACGTATTATAAACAGAATGAGCAGCTCACCATCATATCTGTTAGTCCGAGTCATTCGTTCTTTTGAATCTATTGCACTTCATAGAGTCTATGGGAGTCGAGTAGCCCCTGTCTGCAGCCTGCAGATCGAGGCGGGGCTGAATCTGGGGCGGGGCGGCACGTGTCGCCCCGCCCACATAGTTTCTTATTGGTTGTAAGCAGGCTGCAGACAGGGGTACTTGGGGCGTACTGCACTCAATAGCGTCTATGGGATTCACGTGACAAAAGATTAAACGACTCGGACCAGAGACTCAAAGGTAACGAATCTTTTCCTGTTTCCACGTTTCCTGTACATAACGTACAGAGGTTTTGCCCAATAAAGACTTGCTTGCTTCTTGACAATTGGAGATCTATAACTTTAATTAATAATGATGTAAAATTATTGTCTCAAATCTTTGCACAAAGAATAAAGTTGTGTTTAGACACAATTTTAGATGACACTCAGTCAGGCTTTATGCAAGGACGACATATTAGTAATAATATTAGATTAATTTTAGATTTAATAGATTACAAAGATTACATAGCTGATAATAGTTACATTTTATTTATAGATATATATATAAAGAATTTTGATATCGTTAAACATACATTTTTATTTGATTTATTAGATTTTTTTGGTTTTGGTCAATACTTTAAAAGGGCAATACAAACTTTATATAGGGACTGTAATAGTTAAGTTAAACTTCCATGGGGAACAACTCGTAGATTTGGTATCTCCCGGGGAATAAAACAGGGAGATCCAGCGGCTCCATTCTTGTTTCTTCTAGTTATGCAAACGATGGCATTACATCTATATAAAGACACTTTTCAAGGCATTAGAATTAGAGGCAGGGAAATTAAATGTTGTCAGCTTGCTGTTGTAACAGCTTTTTTTTTTTTTTTAATGTAACACAAGTTAAGAAAATCATAGAGTGCATTAAAATATTTTCTGATGTGTCGGGTTTAGTTTTAAATATCAAAAAATGTACCGTTTTTCCTCTGAAAGACAATGATATTCCTTTTACTGAATATGCAGGTATTCCAATTAGGGAAGAAGTAACTTATCTTGGTATCAATATCTGCAAAGATCAGCCAAACAGAGTACTATCTAATTTCCAACCCCTTGCGTTAAAAATTAAAAAGAAATTTGATATGTGGCTTATGAGAGATTTATCACTCAAAGCTAGGGTTCTGTTATCCAAAACCGAAGGACTATCTCGTTTAGTTTATCCTGCTAAGGTTTTAGATGTACCAAAATCTTTTTCTAAAAAAAATTATTCAACTTTATTTAATTTCATTTGGAAAAACAAACCTCACTATTTAAAAAAGAATAATTCATGTAATTCATATGATCAAGGAGGTTTAAATATGATTGCTTTTGACACTTCTAATATTACATACAAATATGTTAAATATAAAAACAAATCAATTTTCTATGATAGTTGGGTTAAAAACGATATTCTAATGGTCTATATAATGAAGGATATTTGCTTATGTACTCTGAATTCTTAGAGAAATTTGGTATTCCAATACCTCCACGTGAATTTAGTACAGTATTGTATTTGACGCAATACCAGCAGGATTTGTGAGACTTCTGCAAGGCTTTAATGATTCCTTTAAGTATTCAATGATTAGAGAAATTTGTTTAAGTGGTATTGATATTAAAGACAGAAAATGTAATAACAAATTTTTAAAGATGTTTGATTCATTGCCCTGCAACATTTTGTCATAAATACTTTTGGAATAGCCAATTTGAGAATATTGACTGGAAATTAATTTGGACGTATAACAACAAATACTGTGTTAATAACAAAGTTAGTGAATATACTTTAAAATTATACACATCATCTATCCAACTAACCAATTTCTCAAGAGATATAAAGCTGAATTTTGTTCTTTTTGTGGAATGTATGTGGAATCTGTATTGCATCTCTTTTTGAATGTATATATGTAAACTTTTTTTTGGATTGATGTTGAATCTTTATTTACTACACCGAGTGGATCAAAAATGAATATAAGTAAAAGAGATGTTATATTTTATTATGATAAAGATATCGAGAAGAGTCACATTTTCATGTTAAATCTTTTAATATTACTAGGTAAATTCTATATACACAAATGTAAGTGGTCATTAAGAACGCCTAA
>JAAGKR010000398.1:170651-211517 GCA_011419295.1 Clarias macrocephalus
AAACATACATTTTTATTTGATTTATTAGATTTTTTTGGTTTTGGTCAATACTTTAAAAGGGCAATACAAACTTTATATAGGGACTGTAATAGTTAAGTTAAACTTCCATGGGGAACAACTCGTAGATTTGGTATCTCCCGGGGAATAAGAGATCCAGCGGCTCCATTCTTGTTTCTTCTAGTTATGCAAACGATGGCATTACATCTATATAAAGACACTTTTCAAGGCATTAGAATTAGAGGCAGGGAAATTAAATGTAATTCTGATGTGTCGGGTTTAGTTTTAAATATCAAAAAATGTACCGTTTTTCCTCTGAAAGACAATGATATTCCTTTTACTGAATATGCAGGTATTCCAATTAGGGAAGAAGTAACTTATCTTGGTATCAATATCTGCAAAGATCAGCCAAACAGAGTACTATCTAATTTCCAACCCCTTGCGTTAAAAATTAAAAAGAAATTTGATATGTGGCTTATGAGAGATTTATCACTCAAAGCTAGGGTTCTGTTATCCAAAACCGAAGGACTATCTCGTTTAGTTTATCCTGCTAAGGTTTTAGATGTACCAAAATCTTTTTCTAAAAAAAATTATTCAACTTTATTTAATTTCATTTGGAAAAACAAACCTCACTATTTAAAAAAGAATAATTCATGTAATTCATATGATCAAGGAGGTTTAAATGTGATTGATTTTGACACTTCTAATATTATTTTCAAGTAAAACTGGATTAAACATTATATTAAATATAAAGATAAATTTTGGTATATAATTCCAAATCTCATTTTTGAACGAGTTGGTGGCATTGGGTTTCTTTTGAAATGTGACTTTGAGGTTAACAAACTTCCCATTCAGTTATCTAATTTTCATAGACAGGCGCTATTATTTTGGACTCTTATATATAAGCATCATTTTTCTCCTCATAAACAGCTAATATGGAATAACAAATATGTTAAATATAAAAACAAATCAATTTTCTATGATAGTTGGGTTAAAAACGATATTCTAATGGTCTATATAATGAAGGATATTTGCTTACGTACATTCTTAGAGAAATTTGGTATTCCAATACCTCCACGTGAATTTAGTACAGTATTGTATTTGACCCAATACCAGCAGGATTTGTGAGACTTCTGCAAGGCTTTAATGATTCCTTTAAGTATTCAATGATTAGAGAAATTTGTTTAAGTGGTATTGATATTAAAGACAGAAAATGTAATAACAATTTTTTAAAGATGTTTGATTCATTGCCCTGCAACATTTTGTCATAAATACTTTTGGAATAGCCAATTTGAGAATATTGACTGGAAATTAATTTGGACGTATAACAACAAATACTGTGTTAATAACAAAGTTAGTGAATATACTTTAAAATTATACACATCATCTATCCAACTAACCAATTTCTCAAGAGATATAAAGCTGAATTTTGTTCTTTTTGTGGAATGTATGTGGAATCTGTATTGCATCTCTTTTTGAATGTATATATGTAAACTTTTTTTTGGATTGATGTTGAATCTTTATTTACTACACCGAGTGGATCAAAAATGAATATAAGTAAAAGAGATGTTATATTTTATTATGATAAAGATATCGAGAAGAATCACATTTTCATGTTAAATCTTTTAATATTACTAGGTAAATTCTATATACACAAATGTAAGTGGTCATTAAGAACGCCTAATATCTCCCATTACAAGGTGGATTTGAAAATTTATTTTGAAACATTACAAGGATTTTTAAGCCAGAAAGCAACCAGAACTATGAATACATTTAAAGAACTAAATTCCTCCTTTCTATCATAATTGTAAGTATACCCCTCTTGTTGTTGTTTTGTTGTTGTCTTGTTGTCATTGTAAAAAAAATAAATAAAATAAAAATGGTTATTATTAAAAAATAAAAATAAAACGGAGGTTTTGCGATGCTTTGCGCATGCGCGCCCAGTAGAAAATCGCTCTCCGAGGCTACTCGTTCTTCTGAGTCACATAATCATGAACGACCCATCACTACTTCCCAAATGTTCAATATGCGCACCACCTGTGACACGACACACGTCAAGTCGTAGTCCAGTTCCTGCCAAACAAGCTGTAGCATTTTATTAAGTAAAACATTAAACTAAAATTTGAGATCATTTCAGTGAGAATTGACTATGGTGTTCGACCATGAAATAATTTCACATTTTTGGGGACACACTTTACAACTGTAATTCACTAAGGCAAATTAGTAAAAGTTTTTTTTTTTTTAAGTCACTGCATGCACAGTTTGCTTCTTGATTTTGTGATTTTCATTTTCACTTCATTATGAAACTATACCATCTGCATTCTGGAACACAGAAAGTCACACATCACATCTCTGCTGAACAAATTCGGTGTGGTTTTCTGCCCATCTAAATTCACCCTGCTGGCAGCAAAGCAGCAAACTATTATACAGTCTGAAAAAGAAGCAGTGCCACAGCTACTGTAGTTTAACTAAACTATTGTAGGTAGAATTAGCTAACCTTGACTGAGTCTGGTTTATCCAACCAGCAGACAGCTGATCTATAGTCAGTACAAGGTAAGCATGTAGCATACTGCAAGAATTATTACTGTATACAGGGTAGCATGGTGGCATTGAGATTGGCCTCGTACCTCCAGGGTCAAAGGTTTGAGTCCCGACTTTGGGTCTGTATGCATGGACCTCGTGCTTGGTGGGTTTCCTCTGGGTGCTCCGGTTTCCTCCCACAATCGAAAGACACGCAGATTAGGCCAGCATCCAGGTTGTACCCCGGCTTGTGCCCCAAGTCCAGACTTCCCCTGACGATGTACATGATAAGCGATATAAGGAATGAATGAGAGAGAATAAATGAGGTTTTAATGTGGATTATCTTGTAGTCCCTAAAAAGTCTTTACAAGTCAATTATCTCTAAAATAATCTCTAATCCCCAATGGCTACAGATTTAAATGAAAGGACACATAATTGGAGCAAAATTGTCTACAAATGTTTCATTTAAAAAAAACACTTAAATAAACTATGTTAATGTGTTGTTTATCAGTAGGGGGCCTGAACAAACAGGCTGTAATGAATAAGTGATAAACAGCCCAACTCTTTACAGGATTGAATAAATCAGATCTCACAATAAATCAGTCGAATAAATCAGCATCACAATTCTGAATTGCTGCCATGTACTGTAACTTACTGTATCTGGGCCAAAGCACTCCCTAAAACTCCATGTCACTCCTCCTTTCAGTGTCAGAAGCAAGCACACAAATAGTTTTCTGTTAAATATGAATATAGATAATATACTGCAGGTTCACCTTATTTCTAATACAACACTCTAGGTTAAGTTTAGGGTGTTAATTCAAGTTCTAGAACCAAAACAAGACAAAGGTCCTACAGATCCAGACCAGTTTCAGGAAATTGGTCATACAAACAAGCACATGTCCCAGTATGTCCCAGTATGTCCCAGCATGTCCCAGCTCTAGATTACTGAAGAACACCAGTAAAGCTCGCTCAATCTGCATTTATGTCTGTCTCCTGATTCTTGGGTCATCTCCTTTTGGATGAAACTGCAGTATTTTCATGGTTATCCAGGAACAATTTTGGCATAGTTACAGTGGTGGTAAATCCTGTACTTGAGTCAATGTAATAACATGCTAAGTAAAATATACACGTCTTCCATTTAAATTTCAACACAAGTACAAAGGAATTGAGATTGTATTAGGCTGCTTTTGGTTTTAAAACCAAATTTCGAACACCTGCTACATTACTGAGTGTTTCATGGAGGAATGCAAATCACTACATTTCTTACAGGCCACCAGGTGGTGATATTACTGCTTCAAATATCACCCACCACGGCGGTTAAGTAAGTGGAAACCCATGTAGAAGTTTAGTGAAGTTACTCAAGTAAAGTACAGATATGTGAAAACCGTACTTAACTAAAGAAATTAGTGCTCAGTTAACTTCTACCTCTGTTTATAGTATAATGATATGCTCCGTCCATGCGATGTGACATGTGATAACATTATCATCTACCTGACTCGATCTGGTGATCCTGTCCCTGGTGGATCTGACATGCATATGTCAGCATGGTTGAGTCATGTCACTTGCTGCTAGACGTTTTATAACAGCTAACATTAGATTGCTAATGCTAGTTTTAACGTTAACGTTTTCTCAGTACTGAAAGGATTAGCACTGATCAGTATGACAATGATGTTGAAGAGTCTTCCTCACCAGTTTTGCAAGTTGGCCCTGCTTTAGCTGGTAATCAAATATGTTCAACCCAAATCCCGAAAATTTGGGAAGTTTTTATTTATTTATTTATTTATTTATTTTTAATAAAATGAAAACTAAAAGAATTTCAAATCACACGAGCCACTATTTTATTTACATAGAGAACATAAATGTTTAAACTGAGAAATTTTACCTTTTTTTGCACAAAATGATTTGCTTATTTCAAATTTAATGCCTGCTACAGATCACAAAATAGTTGGGACGGAGGCATGGGGGATGCTACTGTACCATGGTGTATACCAAGACGTCTGGCCATTGAGGTTATGAGGTTCTGGAGTTTTGGTGTTGAATTTGGTCCCATTCTTAGCTGATATTGGTTTCCAGCTGCTGAAGAGTTTGTGGTCATCTTTTTTGGCAATTGTTCACTATAGTTGAAAGATCAGCACCTGGACTCTTCTCCTACGAAGCCATGCTGCTGTAATAGCTGCACTATGTGGTTTTGCATTGTCCTGCTGAAATACACAAGGCCTGAAATAGACTTCTTCTGCAGGGAAGCATATGTTGCTCTAAAACCTTTATATACCATTCAGCATGCATAGTCCCTTCCAAAACATGCACGTTTACCATACCGTATGCACATATGCGCCCCCATACAATCAGAGATGCTGGCTTTTAAACTGAGTGCTGATAACATGCTGGAAGATCTTCCTCCTCTTTAGCCTGGAGGTTTGTGATTTCCAACAAGAATGTCAAATTTGGACTCATCTGACCATAGAACACTTTTATACTTTGAAACAGTCAATTTTAATGAGCCTTGGCCCACAGGACACAACAGCGTTTTTAGACCATGTTCACATATGGCTTCCTTTTTGCATGACAGAGCTTTAGCATGGCGGATTGTGTTTACCGACAGTGGTTTCTGGAAGAAGGGCCCATTTAATAATGTCAATGACACAATCATGCCGATGAGTGATGCAGTGTCGTCTGAGGGCCCGAAGACCACAGGAATCCAACAAAGGTCTTGTCCCTTACGCACAGAGATTTCTCCATAATCTCTTAATCTTTTGATGGTGTTAAGTACTGTAGATAATGAGATTTACAAAGTCATTGACATTGAGGAACTCTTTTGCAGATTGGAGATGGCTTTTGCCCATGTTTACTTTTGAGACACTGTGCCATTCTAAGCCATTCTTTTATAGCGAATCATGTTACAAACCTGATTTCAATTAACTTAATTAGTTGCTAGATGTTCTCCCAGCCCTCTCTGTCAGCCCTTTGTTGCCCTCATGCCAACTTATTTGAGACCTGTAGCAGGCATCAAATTTGAAATGAGCTCATTTAGTGGATAAAAGTGTACGATTTCTCTGTTTAAATGTTTCAACATTTGTTCTCTATGTTCTATTGTGATTAAAATATTGGCTTATGTGATTTGAAGATCTTTAAAATCATCCCAACATTTGTGGAATACTTTATTTTAAAAAATTCTTTATTATTTTTATTTATATACTACCTCTGAGGTTGTCCGTCAAAGGAATGTAAAACTAAAGACATTCAAAAAACAAGACATTACTAATTAATCCTATAACGGGTCAGACACATGGAAAAACTTCTGGGAATCAGATGGCAAAGTCTCAACAAGACGCCTCTGTTTTAATAAGCACTTATCAAGCAATAAATGAAAGAATGCAGTCTTTAAAGAAATGACTCAGTTCTACAATATGGTTCAAAGCTCAGTAGACGCGGGGTGTCAGGTGGTGCAGGCAGTGACAGCAGACAGTGTGTGAGACCAGGAGACAGGCAGCTTTCTTTTTTGGCGAAAAGGACTCTGACATACTGTAGCTGAGTCTGAGGGACAGGAGAACTATGTGAGAAGATACACAGGTAATTTCTACTCACCAGGTGGCAGTGAAGAAGCCTTTTTTTTAACTAACAAGTTATACAAGGATTACTGTCTTCAGCCCTTGTCAACCATTGTAGAGGAGCGTGATTTGTTACCAACTAGAAGTGCCGCCCTTGAAGACAATAATCTCCTCTACTGCCCACTTAATGGCAAGACCCTCTTGTTCTAATGTATTTTTTTTTTCCAGCTGACGATAGTTCTCCTACTCACATACAGGATTGGGTGTTCTTCTTTCTCAAACTCCTCAGAAAAGACCGCCCCAAGTCCGATGTCCAAAGCGCCAGTCTGAAAGCAACAAAATGAAGGTATTAATTCACCAGCCTCAAAAAGGCATGTTCATTCTTCGTTGTTGGGCACGGGTACGATCGGAACGGCCTCCACTTTAGCATGGCTTTAGCATGCCGCGTCCGATCTAGTAACCTGATGTGCCCAGATGGCACTTACGGGGGTCAGCTATCAGACTCGCTTTCCACAATTTAATCAATATCTGTTACTTAAGCTACTTGAGTGGATCACAACTTAGGTACCACCATGGTTCCTGGAGACGATGTCCATCAGCTGCTGCATAGTAGCTGGGGCACTGTGGAGGCCAAAGGTCAAGACCCGATATTGCCACTGGCTGTGGTCTGTAGAAAAGATCGACGTCAGTTCCTCTTTATATACTGTAGTTTGATAATATAGTAAGTTATTTCCTACAAAGAAATATACAGTAAGGCGGGCCAGGGATGTGGAGCTGCTCCGGCTTCACACTCTATTGTTGCCACTTAGTCCCAGCAGTTCTTTAGTCTTGGATCCTCACATTGTAGTTGGGTAAAACTACCATTCTTATTGATCAGCTGATATAGCAAGAGTTAAAAGGATCATTTGCCTCACATTCAGTTTCATTGTTTCCGCCATCAGAACGCGGATGTACTTGTTTGCCTGAGTAATTGCCGTGAATTTTCAGACCACTAGTAGGACCACTTGTGAAACTGCATAGCAGCTTGTTTGCTTGAAAGTCCACAGTGGGCCTTTGATCATGTCATAGTTCTCTGCCTCTTCTTCTAATAGCGAAAAATAGTGGTATGAGAATGCCACTCCACTCGTAGTGAGGCCACCTCTCCTGCTTCACCGTTTTTTCAAAGGTACTGGATGCTCTTTGCAAGCAGGTGTCCCAAGTATTCTTTGGGGGACCGTTATTGGACAGGTTCGGTTCCATATGCTGTATTCTCCACCAGTGTAGCAGGTCTGGCACACGGAAAGAACCCACAGGAATCAGATGTCAAAGTCTCAACAACAAGTCGCGTGAGTAATGTGTGTGTGCAAGAAGCGCCTGCACTGAGTAGCCCGTTGTCACAGTCCATAAGGATGTCATACATGTGGCTTATTTATATGGAGACTTCAAATTTGTCTTGAAGATCTGTAAGGTTGTAACACTTTTAATGGATCTTGAAAACAACATGCAGTACTTTTACTCTCCCCAAGCACAAATTGAGGTTTTGGAAAAGCTTAAATGCATCATTCATCTAATTTCAATTTATGTAATTTGGATCCTTCATAGGGGTACGGTGGCTTAGTGGTTAGCATTGTCCAAGTTTGATTCCTGCCTCGGGTCTGTGCACATCGAGATTGCATGTTATCCCCATGTTTTGTGGGTTGCTTCCGGTTACTCCGGTTTCTCCCACAGTCCAAAGACATGTAGGTTAAGCTGCAAAGCTACAAATCGCCCATAATGTGTGTGTTTGTGTGTGCGTGCGTGTGATTGTGTGCGCGCATGGATTGGCACCCCATCCAGGGTGTATCCTGCATTGTGCCCTAAGTCTCCTGGCATAGGCTCCAGACTCTCTGCGAACCTGTTGATAGGGGATGATAAGTGAGTGAATGAGTGAGTGGATACATCATCCCTCGATGATGATTCAGAGGAACCTGTCTTAGATTCGGAAACTACTGGTACAGTATAGCTTCAGTGGTGATTAAGTAGTCAATATAAAAAAAAAACAAGACAAAATATAAACAAATTTATTCGTCAATTTCAAGTTGTGGATTGTCCACAAGGTACTGTAGAAGCGAGTTGTTAATGTCGTACACCCAGCATTATGCTCAGGCATTCAAGGTGCTGTATAAGTATAAACTATATGCATTCCATTTCTGTAATGTGTTTGCAAGCTGCAATGCAGTAATCCAATGGGCTAATAGTTTAACAGCTGACTTACACAAAGTGCTGCCTGAATTTGACGCCTGACTGTCTTGCTCTTTAAGATCTTTTTTAATGGTCTCACAGTCTTGATTGTGAAAATGTATGTTGTTGAAAACATCTGCTAATGTGATCACACTCAGTCTGTTTAGTGTGTTGTGTGTTAATACTGTTAGAAAGGGGGCACTGAAAGCATGCGCACAGTAAGAAAAATGTTGCCTTCTATATGAGTGTGAAAAGTCTTCCACAGCCTCTCAGCCTGTCTCACAGACAGGTGGTTCTCACCAGATGTGGTGGGGCCAATGCAAATCACTATTAATGCATAAATTGCCTTAAAATTGAACCCCCTCCTCCTGTTTCACAGTCTGTGTAGACATTTATAGTAAATATGTTAGTCTATTTGCAGCCAATTATGCATGAGCAAGGTAACATATTGTATGTAATAATCACTGAAATTAACTGGAATTATCAGGCTACTGTACTTGTCAGAGCCAGAGCGTCTAGTTTAAGAAAGCCCCCTTCTACAGTACATCGATGATGTTCTTTTGGCCTCATCCGAGCTGGAAGTGCATAAAAGAAAGTTACTGCCATTGCTTGTATATCTTACTGCTGGAACTGTTGATACATTGTACATTTTTCTGTTTCATCAATTTATGTGATCAGAGTGTCTGTCCAAGGATGAGGCATTACTGTCCAAAGGGCCAAAATCTCCAAGCTCTTATCAGTTATGATAACTGCATTATCATACACTTATTGTATACGTGTCAGGTCACGTTGCCAACATGTTTGGCTGTCATTAAGATTAAAGCTGACTGCTCCCCTGACACACAATGAAGCCCCAGGTAGTGTGATGCTGAAGATATGTTCCTTCTTTAATTATCTTAGCCATTGATTCCTTAGATTCTAATGCCATTAAATCGATCGTACTACAGATTTGGTCCTCTCTTATGGACATATCGGGGACTTTGGGTAAATAGAAATACACCTATACAGCAAAATGCATTATTATTATTATTATTATTATTATTATTATTATTATTAGTCCGAATATTAGGCCCCAAGCACTATGACATCATCACCATTTACTCTGATAACACATTTTAATAGTGCTGATGTCATAATTTGTGAAGGCCCTTGTGTTGTTCTAATGATTTTTTTTTTCAATGATCCAGGCCGGTCTTAACATGCTCAAAAACCCGGCACACAGGTTGAAGTCTGCCACCATTGGGATGCTGGCAAATCTGGTTCCCCAGCCTGTGAAGCTGGTCAAGCCCCTTCACAGGCGATTTTGCTGCATGGCTCCTACACACTTGCCTGTGTACAGTACATGTCGAACTCAGTAGAATCTCATTGAGCTGAACAATTTTCCCCTATGCCTGTTATGGGCTCAGTCAGATTCTTTGGGTTTAGTATTTTAAAGTGAGTGAAACAGCGACCCCCCCCCCCCCCCCAAATGTTATGTGATGAATGTGTGGTTAAACATGGTATTACAACATACCAATTTATCTCAAGTAATAGCCATACAGTTATCTTCCCTTTCTGAAAAAAATCGAAAGATTAACCAAGCATAAAATGCTATCTTTGTAGCATTGCCAAACTGTGTTATTTGTTGGAACAATGACATGGAAATCAGGGTATAGTTGGCTTCACTTGGTAAAGAAATAAAGGATTAACAAATCTCTTGATGCTATTGTCATACTGGTGAAAACATTGTAGACAAACCGAAAATTACTACTAGAGCAGCAACTAAAAATAAAAAACAGAGCTGCATATGGAAACGAAAGAAAGGAGGATTCAGAATTTTTAGTGAGGAAGTCCACACTGAACGACTAGCTGTTAGTGCTACGCTTCATCTCCTGTTCTGAAGGCTCATTCTCATCTCATCTCCCACTTTATCCCGTATTCAGGGTCGCAGGGGGCCTGGATCCTATCCCAGGAGGCTTAGGGCATGAGGTGGGGTACACCCTGGACAGGGTGACATTCCATCTCATGGCACACACTACAGGCAATTTGGGAATGCCAATTAGACTAATCTGCAGATCTTTGGAAGGAAACCAGCCTACCCAGAAGAAACCCACTGTGAGAACATGCAAATTCCATTTCCATCTCACACAGAGGCAGGATTCGAGCCTGGACAGGAATCGAACTTGCACCCTGGAGGTGCAAGATGACAGTGCTAACCACTACACCACCGTGCCATTTATTCTGAAGGCTGTGGATCCCATAATGTTAATTGGGCTGCGTTTGCCTGGATTAGCTACATGTGTTAATTTACTGTAGTGGTCATTCTACTGCCAATGTTTAAACAGAGAAAATTAGATCAGATTATTGGTCCTGAACTAAATGTTGCAAAATTAAAATTTAAATGCAACAGTGATATGTACCTTAGTGCTTCTCCCCAATTATGATGCAACAAACTCCAAACCATAAAGCGTAAATGTCCTGGCCCCGCTGTGATGACAGATTAGAATCGTTAAACAACAAAGAAGAAAAAGAAGATATCAGGAAGGTACAGTATATACATAGAACCTTTAAATCATTTCATGTTCTCACTGCAGACCCCTTACTGTCAGGCTGAGAGAATTTGAGTCCATTTCAATGTTACCCCCCTTTGAGCTTTTGTTTAGATACACATTAAATGGTAAGTATCATTAAAACTGTTAGCTACCTGTGTGTTTATTTACTTTTTGGGAATGACATTTGTAGAGATAGCATGTGGACGTTTATTAAATGTTAATGTAACATTACAATTTAATGTAATGCTATGAATGTAATGTAACGTCTCCCTTGAAGTGAGTTCTAAACAAAATATTTTCCCCTGTTAACTATTACATTATGGGCGCTACGTGCCCTAAGTCTCCTGGGGTGGGCTCCAGGCCCACTGCGACCCTGTATACAGGATAAGGCGGTATAGACGATGAGACAACAGTGACGACTAATACATAATATTTCACATATTTCATATGTATTAGAGGCTTTTATCCTTTAAAAACACACTTCATATTTTACAAGTCCCCCTCTGCCTAAGGCATGCTGTTTTAAATTTTTTTTTTTTTAAAGCAAAATAATTCATCATGATGTTCTGTGAAGCCCACAAGCTCACAAAAAGAAACTGGTTAATAATGTTTACAGTTAGTAGTGACAGACATAAATCTGCGTTTGTAATTGAAAGAAAAACATGCTTTTTATGAAATGAGTCGTGGTCACGTGGCCAGTGTTGAGCAGAATCAGCGCATCCCTGGGCTTCCTCATTAGGGTCTTCTCCTAATCAAGCTGGCTTTCGAATTTCGTCAGTGTAAGCTTCCTGTTAATTGTAAATATGTTTACACAGCACGCAACATTTAAGTTCACCAGACACATTGAGATGTACTTAGTGAAGCGGTTTGTTCTAACAAATGGTCCTCTTGAGCTTGATACTCGCTCTATAGTCAAGTAAAACCATGGCTCATCTCGTCATCTTGAATCCTGATCAGATGAATCTGAAATACTGATGAAAAACTGATTAAATATTTTTTTCAGTTTATCAGGTTGTTGTGCTCTACCCTTAGTACATGTTTAGGATAACAGATTTTTTTTCCTGTAGAGATTGGTTTATCGGATTGGTTAGGAAAATGTCACAAATGTGCCTTTTGTCTCCACAGCATGAGTGCATCTCTATCCACGTGGATAAGGCTGGTGTCCAGATTGGCAATGCCTGCTGGGAACCCTACTGTCTTGAATACGGCATTCAGCCAGATGGACTGATGCCCAGCGACAAAACCATTGGACGTGGAGGCAATTTCTTCAACACCTTCTTCAGTGAGACTGGAACAGGAAGGCATGTCCCCAGGGCTGTGTTTGTGGATCTGGAGCCACTGTCATAGGTAGGATAAATTTTTTTGGCATCACAGTTAGTTACCAGTGGTCTGGATTTCAATGTTATTATGATCTAATAATGGTCTTTTCCTCTAGATGAGGTCTGCACTGGAACATACCGCCAGCTGTTCCACCCTGAGCAGCTCATCACAGGGTAGGAGGATACTGCCAACAACTATGCCCGTGATCATTACACTATTGGCAAGGAACTGGTTGACCTGGTACTGGACAGGATCTGCAAACTGGTAAGCAACATTTGGGACTAGTTGTGAATTTGTACAGATTTTTTAACATTGACCAGTATTCATTATCTCTCCAGGATGACCAGTGCACAGGTCTCCAGGGTTTTCTGGTCTTCCACAGCTTTGGTGGTGGATCTGGTACCGGGTTCACTTCCCTGCTGTTGGAACGCCTGTCTGTTGACTATGGTAAGAAGACAAAGCTGGAGTTTGCCATCTACCCAGCTCCTCAGGTGTCTAGCGCTGTGGTGGAGACCTACAACTGACCACAAACACCACCCTAGAGCACTCAGAATGTTTTTTATGGTTGACAATGCAGCCATCTACAATATGACAAATGCCATAGGAACCTCGATATTGAGCGTCCTGCATACACAAACCAAAATAGGCTGATTAATCAGATTGTATCCTCCATCACTGCCTCCGTCTGTTTCGATGGTGCCCTCAATGTCGATATTGAATTGAAAAAACTGAATTCCAAGCCAACTTGGTGCCCTACGCTTGTATTCATTTGCCATTGTTCACCTATGCTCCTGTGATTTCTGCAGAGAAGGCCTACCATGAGCAGCTCTCTGTACCTGAAATCAGAAAATATGAAAAGATGTGAACTCTGCTATTATATCCAGTATTGATATGTGAAAAGTTCTAATCATAATTATTGAATGATTAATGCAGATTTGGGGTAATTTAATAACATGCACTCTAAAAAGAAATAAAACACAGTAAAAAGTCTGGCAGCAAAGTTTGCCAAAAAGTTACTGTTGAATCATGGTAAGATACCTTCTATTCTATCTTCTATTATTCTAGAGTACTTATCTTACATAAACACAATATCTATCATCATCATACAGGATTTATTAGTAATTTATATATTTATAGAAGATTATTTAAAAACTTTAAGATCTACAAAATCTCCTTGTTGGAATATGGAATACTATTGGTAAATATATATAATTACACACAATTATTCTTATAATAATTATAAGAATATCATATAAGTGTCTGTAGTTTAAACTGTTTAAAACCCAAAATAAATAATAAAAAGCCAAGAAAAAGACATGCTTTGAATCTTAATCTTTTAGTTTGTACTTGTATCAGCAAACATGACGATTGACATTACTGGTTCAACAAACTCAAAATAGATGTAAAAAGACACTGTAACAATATTGAAAATATAAACATGGGCATGAATGAAGAAGTATGAAAGCAAAAATAATCTCATAAATTACATCCAACGCCTTACATTTGTTACATTTGTTTATTAGAAAGTGATTAAGTGCTCTGCTCTTTTGTAGAGATCCATTAGCGCTTTTTGTAAACATACAAACAAAAAAGACATGATAGTGTTTTTCCATATTAAGGCATATAATCAAGTCAAGCCAAGACCAATGGCAACCATTTCAGCTATGATAGCACAGTACGAATGGGGTTTCATAAGAAAACATGAATAGGAGTAATCACGTACAGGAAACATTGGATGTGCATTAGCAGTAGCTTAGCACTCACTTTGATACCACTGATTACCATCAGTAAACAGAAATAAAGAAATGGATATTATCTTCAGAGATTCAGTTAGAAGTTACAAAACTACTATGAGCTGACACAGACTTTTTGAAAACGAGTTATTTTGCAGCTTAGTCTGAGGGAAAGGATCACTATGGATATCACCAGCCCTGCACCCAGTCACAGTCCTCCACACAGGATATTATTGACCATTGTGGTTATTTCATTTTATCATAGTTTATTTATGATTTTGGCAAGTCATTATGATGCTGATGGAGACTATACCAACCTCATGGGAAAATGCTAATACTGTTAGCAATCAGCATCGTAAGGAGACTATACCAACCTCATGGAAAAAGCTAATACTGTTAGCAGTCAGCATCGTAAGGAGACTATACCAACCTCATGGAAAAAAGCTAATACTGTTAGCAGTCAGCATCGTAAGGAGACTATATCCTCCTCATGGAAAAATGCTAATACTGTTAATGGAGTCACTAAAAAGAGTCACCTTGTATGTTGTATGAGCAAGGTTTGCAATACTGGGCAAAAAGCTAATAACCAAAGGTTAAACTTTTATTCACTTTGTGATACACTATCATTGAGGTTTATTTGTTTTCAATTAAAATAATTCTTGGTATTTAAGCAAACACTTGTGAGCTCTAATCTTGAAATGAGCAAGAGGTTTGTGTTAAGTATACCTCCATGCCTTTAATGGAATGCTTCAGAAGTTCGTCTTAATCTAATATTGAGGTGCTTATAGTTAGTGTTGTTAACAGGGTTGAAAATTTATTAAAATTAGTACTAAGTAGTCAAAAGGTGAGCAGAATAAACATGGAGGTGGTGGACAGTCCTGTAAATCCTAAGTTTCTCTTTATATTTTCACTCATTTTGCTTTAAAATATCAGCTACGATGCTATGCTATGACATGACAGTTGAACCCGAGGCTTTGGTATTTTGGTTTGTGAGTACAGAGAGAATCGATAAAGTTTTATTCAAAACACTAAATTAAAAACAACCATGGGAGGTGTTTGAATAAAACCTGTTTTCATTCACCAAAATTAACTGATTTGTAGTGTTAGTTATTAGTGATAGTGATATAAAATAATAATTAGTACTTATCTTACTATTAATTAGACCTATTCCATTTTCCTTTTGTCTATTATCTGGCAGTTGAGCATTGACAACTAGACTTTTTTGGTAGGCAGAAATATTTCACTACTCATCCAAGAAGCTTCTTCAGTCGTTTCTACCTGGAAATATACCTTAACACAACAGAAGTCCAGCTAACATGACTCAGCTCCCAGATATCCTCTTCTGGATAACTGACAGTCTTCACAGACTTTTTGTCTATTATATTTCTTTTTCATATGAAACCTGTGAGAAATAGGAAATATTATCCTGTGATTGAATCTTTTTTTTTTTTTTTTTTTTTAACACTGCCAAGGACAGTCCCAAGACTGACTGCAACAGGAGGAGGGTGGTCACACTGCCAAGGTGATCAGAACCGGGAGACTGGTGAAAACAGTGGAAGCTGAATTCAAGTTAACTGTTCATGTTACCTCATATGGGGTAGACGATGCACCAGTATTGGGGAAACAGGGTGCTTGTGAGAAGTGGGCTACTTGCCAAAGAAAGAAACTTATCATGACGCAAACTCAAGTAGAAATAGCTGCATGAAATATTCAAAAGAGAACTCATGTTGGGCCTTTGGGAAATCCATTTGGCATGGACTCGATTGTATTGGATTACCTGCTGATCAATTCCCAGTTCAAATCATCGCTCAAGGACATCCGTGCCATGAGAGGACTAGACTGTTTATCAGACCACTATCTCGTCAGGGCTTTGGTGCAGAGTTTTCTATTCTGACCAGAGGTTGACAAGGAGACAATGTGTCACCTCTCTTTTCCAACGTTATGATCGATGCCGTCATGAGGAAAGTATTCCAAGACAGGTGTACTGCAAGGACAACTTTGCATTGCCCGCATTGCCCAGTCATACAGTTTAAAAATCAAACTAGACAAGACAAAAGTGTTGACGATGGATGCATCACCGAGCACTGAATACCTCAGCGGTACAGTACATGAACTGAACAAGTCCAGGAATTCAAATATCTAGGATTGCTGGTAAATGAGAGAAAAGTAGCGGCAACATCGATACTTTTCTTTTAAGTAGTGCCTGTGGAAATGAACCAACAATACCATCAAGACAGAAACTCGCCTCTTCAGAAGCCTGCTTATACCAGTTCTCTGTGGATGAGAAACATGGACTCTGCTCAAACCAGATGAAATGTCTGCGTCAGATTGTACAAATCTTGCTTCACACTTGTATCTTTAAACCATCCGAACAAGATGTGAACAACAGCTTACAACAGAAAAACAGATCCAGCAACAAGGACTGCGATGGTTTGGACACGTCTGCAGAATGGTTGAAAGTCGACTGCCTTACCGATTATTTTGAAGAGAACGATCCGCACAGTGGAAGATGGAACAAACAGCACTGAAGAAAACATGTATCAAGCAGATTGAGGAAAATCTGCAAAACCAGAGACTCTCCCTCGACAATGCCAGAAGCACTGCCAAGTAGGGCCATACTTGGAAGTGGCTTGTGAACAAAATTCAAGATCCATTGGCACCTATAGCAGTGTACTGACTCAGAGGGACACCATGTACTGTACCAGCTGAGGGACAAAGAAGAAGAGGAAAAAGGGTTATTTTTGATTGTCACATTATATGCACACAATAATTATGAAAAAATAATTTTGGTTTCTTGTTCACATTGTATATTTATTTAATTAAAAGTGAAGTACTTGTTGTGCCAGAAAGAGTTATTCCACAATTGAAATTGCATTACATGAACTGTTATTTGGCTGAGACAAACGCTCCAATAACCCGGGTGCCATTTGACTAGAGTGGATCTGTATCCTTTCTTTATAATTTTTTAGGAATGTTAACTCTTCAATCATTCATCTTCTATACTGCTTATCCGTTTACATGGTTGCAGGGGCCTTGAGCTTCTCCCATGAGTCTTTGAACATGAGGCAGGGTTATACCTTCATTAGGGTGACAATCCATCGAAGGGAATGTACTCACAACACTATTGGCAATTTGCGAATGCCAATGAAATTAATCAGCATGTCTTTGGACTGTGGGAGGAAACTGGAAGAAACCCACCAAGCACAGGGAGAAAATACAAACTCCATGCACACAGAACCGAGGTGGGACCTGAACCCTTGAGGTGTGAGGCCACAGTGCTAGTAATTCTTGACCACAATTAATGTTACATGCTTCAGCAGTAGGGGTCACTAGAGAATGTAATGTGCTTTTTCTCGAATCAATTGGCTTTGAAGTCCAGGTAAAAGAGAGAGTAGTGCACCAAAATATAAGCATGCATAAGTACAGTTTGGTTAAGGTGACAAAGTGACGCTCGGTGTCAAAATTAGAGTCGAATGCGTGATACATGATACTCAGCGCTCGTAAACTAATACTTGCTCGGTTTCCGATTAAAAATTTATTAAAAATCTATTTTTATACTCGTAAACCACGTTACTCGCAATCCGAGGGTCCACTGTATATGAAAAAAATAAAAAATAAAAAAATACACTGAGACTAAAGTATAGTAACATTGTACTCTAATATATGCTTTCTGTAAATTGTTACAATGACTATTTTGGGCACATTAAATAAATAGATAAATAAAAAAAACAGCTTAAATTGCTTACATGCTTTGGAAGATTCACTTAAATTATATTTTCCTGTAGCATATTACTGGAAAGTGTAACTAGCTTGAAGGATGTTTAAGGTTTACTTCCAAAAATTGGTAAAAACATGATGTTATTATTTTGTTTATATATATGAATTGATTTTGTTAGTATACAGTATTTGATGTGCATTATGGAAGATTGAAATATATTTGTGCTACACTGAAGTGTATATGTTTTTTCTCACTAGGGTCTTATTTCCCTGGCGGTGCATGGGGAGCCACTGTCGCCTAGCAGATTGGGCCATATTTTTAGGCAGAGAAGGAAGAGACCACAGGACTAAAGTATGGCCTGAGAATCAACAAGGAAAATGAGAATGAAAGCTTGTGGAATTCTGATGCTGAGATGCTCCCAGGATGGGTGTTGTAGTGTTCGGGGTGGTCTGATCAGCAGTGGACAATTTAAAAAGACAATAAGTACTGTAGCAATAGGATTCTTCCAACATACAGCAAAAAAAAGAGGGGCTGGTACCTGGTTGCAAAAGGGAGCTAACTACATAGATATCAAGAAAGTATCAGGAACAATGGAAAAACTGGTAGACATACTGTAGTAGTGACACAATGGCAAAATTATGGAGAAAGAAATATGTTAAAGAATAGCACTGGTAAGATGAAAAGGGGAACCATGGCAATGGCCTATAGATGGATCTTTTGATCAAAAATTGTGTACAAAATTGAAACAGAAAGTTCAGAGATTACTGAGCAGAAGGTAGCATGTAAGCTTAAACTCAAACTGAGGATATTACTTTGGATATTTTGAACAGGAAGGACAAGCGTGTTGTAAGGAAAAGGAGCAGTCAGTCAGGAGTGAAATTGAGCAACAGAAGGAACAGTTACTAAAAAAAAGGGAGGAGGAAATTAGGGAGCAAAGAAAAATAAATTGGTGAGCATATAATGAAGCAAGAGGGGGATAGATAGGAAAAATGAGAGAGGACAGGGAGGAGAAGAAAAGAACCATGACACCACCAGAGTTGAATGAAGATGCATAACAGCCCATCAACCCAAACCACTGACCCAGCTCAAGGCTTCAGCGAGACATACATTACCTGTATCCCATGATGGGAGTGATGCTGATTTCAGAACAATGGACTAATATGGAAATACAAGTCCACAGAACATTGAAGGGGTGGCAAAAAAATGTCCAGAGATAATGGCCTGGATCATGGCCATAGTAGCACATTAAAACCTCACACACTACTGCATGATACCAAGTTTAACACGTGTCACAAAAAGCAAGAAACAGATATCAAAACCACAGACATTATAATACACGCTTTACTTTGAAAATTAAAGTTATCACCTGAAAAATGAATTTTGCATAGTTTACAGGTAGTGATAGGTCACATAGCAGCCAGCCATACATGAGGAGGTAGAAATACACCACCAAGGAGCAAGGCAGATATTAGGAAGAACCGCAATGTTTAACACAAATTTTAGAAAACCGTTTTAATTATATGTCTCTAATACAGTAGGAGGAGGTTAAGCCTTGTCAACACAACGTCAATACTGAATAAGCAAACAACACATAGAGTACTATTATGGCTTAGATAACATGGAGAAAGGTATGCCACCATGTTACCAAGCATTAACAAAAGCAGCATTTGCGCATGAAAACGCTTAGACCATTACAATGGGCCACACAGTTATGTTTCCCCATATACAATACACACATTGCATGCATTATTGACCAGACACTCACTCACTCACTCATCCTCTATATCGCTTTATCTTGTATTCAGGGTCGCGGGGGGCCTGGAGCCTAGCCCAGGAAGCTTACTGTAGGGCATGAGGCGGGGTACACCCTGGACAGGGTGCCAATCCATCCCAGGGCACACACACACTCACATACTCATTTATTGACCAGACAGATGTTTGTTCTTCTTCTTCTTCTTATTATTAATTATGATGTATAGTATCATTCCAAGGAGTCTCATTTAACTCTTTACCTTAGCCATGCCTTGCACAATTGGAAGAGATTATGTCATTAACAACAACATGCAACTAATTACAAGTACATCATGTTGGCTTACACATTCAGCGTTGTTCATATTTATGAGGCAATATATGCACAGAGAGGGTTCCAATGTCTAGATGGGTCACATGAGCCTGCAGTACTAGAATTGGTACATGAAATAACACTACCAGCTGAATTGGCTGTAGCAAAATGCCAAGTACACAAAGCTGATGGGTCGTTTGTGTCACGGTTATTGAAGCGGCAGATGAAGCTGGAAAATTAGCAGCGTTGGGTTCACATGCACCATGAGTATGGTAAAGGTTTAAGAAAAAAAAACAACCCTGCTAAATTTGCTTTCGTCAGATGTATGTTGTGCATATTGTCTGTTGAATCAATGTTAATATTATAAGTGTGCGCAGAGTATGGTAGTGATGCTGTGACTCAGGGAAAAGATGACTTTGCACAAGAGGAAACCACTCAGCCCTAGTGACGACACAAGCATGTGATAGCCTTTATGTCTATAATGTGTAAATATGCTTAAATACCCTAAAGATGCTAACCATATATTATATCACTTATGAGTTGCTATATGTTGTGCCCATAATGTTGTTGTGTTTGTACAGTTTTTAATGTGTGCAGGTTGCCTGGTCCCTAGCATGGCAACCGGAGTTGATGAAATACAAGGCCAACAACACCGTCTGTATTCTGAACTGGCCTCATAGATAGGGCGAGACTTCTCAAACCCTCATTGTGTGGACTTGGAAGCATGAAAAATTTAAGAAGAGCTACTGTAAATCAGGAGACCTAAGGCTACTTTCACCCATGTGGATATATGGACATTGCCCAAAGTTTCAATGACTTGCACCAACAGCTAGGCTTTTGGACTGTGAGTAGACTGAACAATTGGAACGGACAAATGGACGTATTAGCATCTGGAGCTAATGTGTACACATACTGTATATTTACATGTGTATCTTTAATTATATTATGTATTTGCATACGCATCAAGTCTACTGACCCTGGTGCAAATGCATGGTTGAGTGTGTATGCATTCACAGGGTAGGAATTATTCCTCATAAACTGGATATATTGAGGTTTGTTCACCTACCCCATGGAGCAGAGGATTTAGTTTGCTAAAAAGAGCAACAGAAGGTGATCTTGGCTGTGTTACTCCTGATAACAAGGTAATAGTCACTGGGGCCTATCTGAGAAAAGGAAGTAAACTATAGTCACCTGCTAAGAGAGCTTTTTCTGTATCAACTATAAGGCATGATGGCCACTTATTGTGAATCATTACTAACTGTGAATAATTGCTAATTGCTCCTCCTCACTTATCAGGGTACAGTTAGAGAGAACTTGACTTGCACTGTAGCGTGTCCTTACACATAAGGTGTAAGTGGCCTCTAGAGGTCACTAGAGGTAATTATTTCAGTCAGGTTATTCATGTGACGGGGTTTGTGTTTGTAAGCCCAGGAACCTGTATAAGACATCAACAGTCGCACTGTTCAGATTTCCGTTGTTCAGGAAGCTCAGAATATATGTAAGTAAATTCAGTTTGTGCAATTTTCGTGCTGTGCACTGTACAATTTGTAGGTTGCTTTACCTCATGTCCACACTTGTGTGCTGTTTAGCCCAGAGACTTTAAAGCTACGTCAGAAAGCAGCAGTTAAAAGTTTGCACCATTGGTGAGCGGAGCGAGGTGTGTATTTTTGGTTGAATGTTTAAGAGATGCAAAATTTCTATATTGACTGTTTCTGGAATTTTCTTTTGTGTATCCTTTACAAAGTTGAAATGTAGAAGGTCTGGTACTAAAAGAGATTAAGGCCAAATTAATGGCCTTCAGGGGGAATGAATGGGGAATAATGTAGAATTTTTTTGGACTATAATTATATATCATTTAGCCCAAGTATGCTAATCAAACCCATTATAAATCACACATCATAAGTATCATAAGCAGAAGGTCATGCCGTTAGGCCCAAAATGTTCTTGGGGAAGTAAGATGGGCTGACAGAAAGAGGAATTTAATCCAGACGACAAGTAAACTCAAGGTACAAATCTTACAAATTAAGACCAAATCATCTGCTCAAAACTGCTGAGCTCAGCACAAAGCTGGAAAAAAGGTGCACAGATGGACTAACATCCCCTTTTTAGAGAGTGTGCATGGTGCTGTAATTACAGCAAATGAATAATTATTCAATCACTCATCAGAATTGTTATCATAATCACAGGTGAGGTGCCATTAAGGCTGATAGGGCTGTCAGGATGAGTAGAAATATGTAGGACTGTTACTGTTAGAAATAAGTAAGACCATCAGTCAAATCTATAGACGTAAAAGAATCCTCAGCAAAAGGAATCTGTTTGAGTACCGTAAGACACATAAAGCAGAGAAGGGAATAATAGAATACGCTTTCCTCGATACAGTGTACAAAACTCACATGATATTAAAATTGTTATTAGAGCATAAGCATATGATAAGGGTCATAATAGAATATAATGATGTCGAACCCATTAACCATTCCTTTCAACCTTGACAGTTAAATATGCAGTATACTGTAAACACAATAATGAATACATAATAGAATCAGAACTAGTGATTACATAATCTGTTTAGGAGCCTCGGGACGGCGATCTGTGCTCAGGTGTGTTGGCGCGCTGTGCGGGCGAGGAGTTGTTTTATCATGGAACGCACTGGCTGTAAGCCCGTCACCACAAAGGTTAGAAGAAACATTGGCGCGACATGAAGTGATATGATTCAATGTCACAGAAAATCTGGTCAAAAAGAGGAACTTGCCAAATCACCCATCAAAATCAGGAAATTAAGTGGGCAAGTGGGCCTAAACTTAGGGAGCTAAGTAAATTAAAATATAACAAATTAATAATTTATTCAAAGTAGATCAAGAAAAACAAACGAGGAGTAGAAACAGTGGGTCTTAGGTATATAAACCCATGCTGGAAAAGGAGATGAGAGAAAGTGTGTTTCGGTATACACACACACATCAGTATTCTAGAAGTTTGTCAGGTTTCATTTCATTGGCTGTTAAAGCAGCAATGTATGATGTACACACACATACACACACACACCCACACACACATACAGATAAAATAAAAAGGACATACTGTAGAGGTCATCTCAGTTGGATTTCTCAAAATTTCTCCCCATGCCACTGCTTGGGAGACAAGACCCAAGGTAGACAGTGGGAGACTGTAAACCCTTGAAGTGGTAAATTTAAACTACAGTAGAACCCTTATACTAAAGCTTATGTACATGTTACAGTATAAAACTGTTAAAATATGTTAAAATAAAGTTATTTCTGTGACTTCTACAAGACACTTATCTTTTATGTGAATGTATGTTTGTGTTTTTGCACTTAATTTGCAAGAAATAAACGGGCATATGTAGAATTGGTGCAGGTGATATGCTGGAATCTACTACTAACTACTACAGGATAGGTTAGGTCCCAACTCGCATGGCGTGCCTCAATGCTGCTCACTGTTCCTGTGCTAGCCATGCTGAAACAAGTCACAGCCATCATCACTGTCATCACAAGAGACAGACTTTACACAGCAAATAACATCAAGCAGTATTGATTAAAAGTCAGTATCAGTCAGTGGTTTAACATGATACAACAACACAAATGTGGACACTGGGGCTCGGGGTTATTTGATTAAGTACATCAAGAAGCCTAGCTTCAAGGAAGGCGTGTGAAAGCTATTACTTGTTCAGTCGCTGTTACATGTTCCTGAATTAGAGATGTATCAATTGAGATCTAAGGTTGAGGTTTTTATAAGGGAACTTGTACAGAAAGATGGTTATAGGTCATCATGATCTTAGTAAGAGGTAAGAAATAATATATTACAGATAGGTGAAAAATTTATTAAGTTATAGATTCACATCAGTAAATTTGAAACATAAAAGAATCAAGAAATCAAGGCCAGACCTCAACATGATCGAAATGCTATGGCGGGACCTTAACAGAAGGAGGGCATACAGTACATGATTTTCCCAAAAGATTGGTCTAAAACTAACATGGCGATTTTTATATCACTTGACTTATGGAGTACTGACACGGCACTACTCCTTAACTGTTAAACACTTCTGGGTTTTCCCTCAAAATTAGCTCATTGCTCACGTGGCTGTGTGCGCTCGGGTGGAGCAAAACACTGTTGCTGGGCAAAATTCAACGCAAAAGGGGGGATAAAAGAGAGAGAATTTTAGCTCCCTAACTCCTGTACAGTGCAGTAACATGAAGCCTAAAGTCAGCTAAGCTCACCTCAGTAATGTCAGGGTGCCACAGTATAATGCTAAGAGGAAACAGACCAGCCTCATCTATATAATGTTAACTGTTGAAAATAAAATGTAAGCTAACTGAAAAACATACTTACTCAGAGTTAAGACTACACAAAATGATCATCTTCACCTCTTTTAGTGCAGTTTAATAGCATCAGTCTGGCAGGGAGGAGGGGTGGTGGTCTTGTACTGTATATCACATGATTGCCTCTCAGTGAAGGTAAATTCCTGGCTCAACTTTTTTAGTTTATTCAGTCTTTGTCTTCAACACAATGTTGCCTGTTGTCTCAACAAATACCACTGTAAGAGTAGGGCCAACAATATGATATTAATTTATTCATTAATATAATTACATTAATTTGTGAAAAAGTATTTTCATTATAAAAAATTATTTTATTTTATTTTTTTACATATTTGTCACACATAAGTGATAGAGCTCTAAAAAAATGTTATATTACAAAAAATAACCTGAGTAAATACAAAATGCGCTTTTTAAATTATAATTTCATTTATAAAAGAAAATGCTACTATCTACAAATGGAAAAAATGTGGAACAGTAGTGAAACTTGGAGTAGCTGGCCTATCAAAATTACTCCACAAGCACAATGACTTTTCCAGGATCTTATAAAAGAATCCAAAACAACATTTGAAGCACTGATGGCCAAAAAGAACACAAAGGCTCTTCTCACTCACTCTCACTCACTCACTCACTCACTCATCATCATTACCGCTTAATCCTGTATTCAGGGTCACGGGGGCCTGGAGCCTATCCCAGGAGACTTGGGGCACGAGGCAGGATACACCCTGGACAGGGTGCCAATCCATTGCAGGGCACACAAACATACACACACTCACTCACTCACACACTACGGGCAATTTGGGAATGCCAATTAACCTAACCCACATGTCTTTGGAATGTGGGAGGAAACCGGAGTACCCGGAGGAAACCCACCAAGCACGGGAAGAACATGCAAACTCCATGCACACAGAGACGGGAATCGAGCCTGGGCTCTTCTCACATTGCCAAAAATGTCTTGATTTTCCTCAAGACTTTTGGATAAATATTCTATGGACTGTTAAGACTGTTAGGTGTGTGTCCCGTTGCAGCGTTTCATAACAAGAACATCACACCGACAGTCAAACATGGTGGTGGTCGTGTGATGGTCTGGGGCTCTTTTGCAGGACCTAGACAACTTGCCATAGTTGATGGAACCATAAATTCTGCACTCTACCAGAAAATCCTGAAGGAGAATGTCCGGGCATCAGTTTGTGAAGCACACAATAGTAATCAAGTGCACTTAAATTATACAAGAGGACAATGTTTAAAAAACACCAGCAAGCCCACTGTTGTATAAAAAAATAATATAAAATAAGGTTTTGCGATGGCTTAGTCTTAATCCAAACTTAATTGAGATCCTTAAACAGGCCAAAATTCTTCCATAGTGATGTCAAAGACTCATTGACGGTTATCGCAAACACTTGATTGCAGTTGTTGTCGCCAAGGGTGGCGCAAACAGTTATTGACATTAGGGGACATTACAGAGCCCCTGGAGCAGGTAGGGTTAAGTGGCAACTTGGCCTCCCCCAGTGCCAGTGCTGGGGCTCGAACCCCCGACTTTTCGTTCAGCAACCCAGTAATCCACAACCTCTAAATGCTGATGCTATTCTTCATAAATAAAAAATAAAAGTAAAGAATGATAAAAGTCAAATAAAATGCTTTCAAAAATTCATATTTTTAGTTTATTTTTTATTAATTTACAAAATCAAAAGTGAACGAACAAAAAAATTATTTAAAGGAAATAAATCTAAATCTAAAATGACTATCCTTTGCTTCGAAGTAACATACATTTTTACTTTTGCACAGAGTCAGGGATTTCAGAGGATCAGAGTGAGGTGCCAAGCAGTTGATAATGCTCATTGGTTTCATATGTAGGTTGAAACGCAGTCCTTACCTGAAACAGAAACAGCTGTGTAGGAGGTTTAAAACTGGGTAAGGAATAGACAAACACTGCTACTAAGGTGAGGTTGTGGAAAAGAGTTTCATGTCACAGGTCATACACCAGGCAAGGCTGAGCAAAGCAACGAGATACAAGGTAGTTTTATGCACTTACTGCATCAGCAAGCTCTCTCCCAGGCAACGATTTCAAACAGAATGAGGTTTCAAGATGTGCTGTTCAAGCTATTTTGAAGAAGCACAAAGAAACAGGCAATGTTAAGAATCGTAGACTCAGTGGTTGGCCAAGGAAACTTAATGCAGCAGATGAAAGGCACATCATGTTTACTTCCCTTTGACATCGGAAGATGTCCAGCAGTGCCATCAACAAAGAACTGGTGACCCAGATGCACCCATCTCCAGAATTTCTACTTGTATTCTTTGTTATCCTCCTATTCATTTATGTCATGATTTGCTGTTGCTGTATGTCTTCCTAAGAGCATGAAACAGGCTCAAGTAGCAGAAACTATAATTATGTTGGCTTCCATTGTTAGGTCTGATGCCTTTATTTAATTTGCCATTACCATTTTATGCATAGTCTCCGTGTAAATGAATAAAATCTATCCTTATTTTGGGATACATATTGTAGGTGGATAATCACCTAGCCAGTGGTAACTCTATGTAAAATAGTTATAAAGTTTAAACTTGCTTAAAGGTAAACAGTGGGATTAGTTTCCTGTTTAATCATAATTATGTTACCACCCTGGTTGAAGTGCTGGTCCCAAGCGCAACCGGTGTAAAACCTGTGCTAAGTTATGTGCAGATCGGATGGTCCGCTGTGGCGACCCCTCGATGAGAGCACCTAAAAGACTAACAGAAACATGTTAATTTATACATGATTTAATTATTAACGATAATCCACGTTGAAATGATTTCTGTATGCCTCCTTATTTTCTTTGATTGTGTTTTTCTTGTTCATTGTTTTGCTTTCATTGCTTTTCAACTTTAGACTACAGAATGCCCAGACTACCTTTTATGAGTGCAATAATCCATCGTTTTCATAATACCATGGCTGCTGGTCTCCTGATTCTTGGGCCATCTCACTTCTGATTTAAAGAGAGAAAGAAGATTCAGCATTTTTTCAAACAATACTGAGGCTTTAGGACAACTTTTGCTGTAATCATAAACACTGTAATTCGTATTCCAGAACTCTTAATCATAATATGCTCATGTAATATCTATTGTTCATAATGTGGTACAGTAGTATAAGAAGGTTTGCACAAGCTTGCTTTTCCCAATAGTTTCTTCATCCATTAGGGTCAAGCACCTGATTCATGAAAGTGATGTTATCCTGTTAAGTGGTTATTATGGCTTTATTGTAATGCATCTTGGAAAAAAGAAAATTATTAATAAAAGAGGTATTGGTTACCTGGAATAATTTGACAGATGAAACAGCAGAGGGCGCCTTAGTACTGGAGGAACTGGATGCTTCCTAATGAAACTGTTAGACATATTGTATGTTCCTTAGCCTATGATGTACACCTGGAGCATTTAATTTATCTTATATGTTTTTATTTTCATTAAAAAATATATATCTCCATTTTGAGTTTTGCAGCAGGACACGACAAAATCTATACAGTGAACCGACCTAATAGTTTAGAGGTAGCCTGTCGCTTTTTATGAAAATGTTGAATGAGAGAACCAGAATTGCTAGTGAATTTATACATGGGACACTTGGCTGGGACACAGTTCCTATCAAAATAACACTAGTAATGTAACTGTGGGAACTGTTGGTTCTGACATTAGAGCAAACATTATCCAGTCAATCTCTCTCCCCTGGCAGGTGGCAGAAGTGAAATAAAAAGCTAATTACATAATTAACTGTGTTTCTGTAAAGCCTGGATAACCGCCAGGAGTGGTAAGACTTACCTGGATAGCATCTTGAGTGTGTGCACAGGCATGCTGAGTCCTTTCAGTGACGTAAGATGCAGCTTTTGCTATAAATGCCTCTGTCATACTGCCATCTGTTCCTGGAACTTTCTCAGCAAGTTCTCACCAGTTGGGTGTTGGTTCTGATTGAGAATGAACTCTCGCTGCTTATCCAGTTTTCATAGAATATGTTTTCTACACTTCCGGTAGTGGCCTCCCATGAGAAGGGGATGCTCCTCGGTAGAGGTTTGGCATTTAGCATCATCCAGTGAGCTAGTCTCTGCTGAGATAAGACGTGTCTTTCCTTTGTGACAAATGAACAGTTTGTGGAATCAGATAGTTGTCTTCCGGTCTAACGTAATACAAGAAAGACTGCAGACTCCGTCCTCATGGAGTCCTGCAAGGTTAATACAATTTTTTTCCATTTTTGTGTATATAGTTTGTTCAGATGTACTTGAGTTCAAGGTCAATCCAGGTTCCTCTGGCCACCAATGCATGCAAGGTCAGACTATTTCAAAGAGTATGAACTCTTTTAGCTGAAGTAATTGCTGAGAAAAAAGGCTTCTTTTTTTTGACAAACCCCTTTTCAATTAGATGAATAATCTTGTAAGGAAAGGGCTTAGAAATGAAATCCATTCTGAGCTCTTGTCTCTAACAGCAAAACTCTAACAGTAGTACCTTCTCCAAGACAAATCACAAGTTTATATTAATGCCTTTGCTTTAATAATTGTTTTTATTATTATAGTACAGACTAATTCTTGGACATGTTAGCTATAATAAATGATGGAATAATGGTCAAAGTCGAAAAATAGTCTGATTTAATAATGTATACCTCAATATAACTGTTGAAATGGTTAAACATTATTTAGGAGAAAATTATTTCACATTTATAGTGGAAAGTCCTGAGTCTAAGTCTTATACTTCTAACAGACATTCATTTTTTCAACAAAAAGGGAATGCCTATGGATGGAATATTCCCCTTTTTTGTTTTATTAAATCTGAATGAGAGAAATGATGTGCTGTGAGGAAATGGCAGTTTAGAGCCATTATGTGATAATTGTAGCAAATTCATTTTGTGGACGATACACAGCAAACAACGTAACTCGTAATGTAATGTGTGATTGTTTCACTTATTAAAAATTGGCAAGCTGTTACATACAGAATAAGGGAAATCAAACTTTTTGGGTATACCGTTGAGAGATTATTGCTATGGAATCAGTTTTCGAGTGGTAACAGTAACTCATCTTAACACACATCTCTCTCACTCATTCTCTATAGCGCTTATCCTGTACAGGGTTACATGAGGCCTGAAGCCTATTGCTATCACACTAGGTGGAGAATACCCTGAACAGCGTCGCGGGGCACACACGCACAAACAATCGCACACTCACTTACACACTATGGCCAATTTGGAAACAGGAAAAATAGCGGAGTGAACAGTAACTATAACAGACAGAACATTGCCCTTAAGTCCAGTTACTGAAGTACAGACTTTAGTGGTAGCTAAAACTAGTCAGCCAATGACCTTTTTAGGGGTAGGTTTTTAGTTTTAAAGATCCCATATTTTATTATTTCATCAACAGGTCTTAGAGGTCCCCTAAAGTGTCTGTGCTTGTGTTAATGTTCCAGATAAAATACAGTACTTGCAGTTAATACATTTGTATTTTTTAATACCTCAAACTCTCTTTAGTTCACCTCACATCCAAATGCACTACTTCAGTGTATATGTACTGTAAATGATATACTGCCGAATTAACCCCGCCAGAGAACAGCAGAGCTGAGCAACAAGCTGTAGGAGGGTCATAATAGGGGAAAATCTGATGGCTGGTTTAATCCCTGGACAATACATGAGAAAAAGAAAACAAATCAAGCAGGATGTGCTGGAAACCCACCTAAATGTTTAAAAATGACCAAACAGTATATTTTATTCATCATAGGCTCTCTTTAGAATCTATTTACAGTTAATTTTTTAATCAGTTGTTCGTAAAAGCAAAAAGCTTTTGCATTAATTGTTGAGGGATATTATATTGCTTTGAAAAAAAAAGTGTCTGGAAATTACATTACACCTTTCATCTTGAAACTGATAACTTGAAAAATAGTTAATAATGATTAACATTAAAATTAAAAACAATATAAATAGTTTTATAAGAAGAAGAACAAGGTGCTATTTGTTATTAGTACATTACACAGCGACATTCTTTCTTTACTTATGCCAGCCTGTTAGAAAGCCAAGGTTAGAGTGCAGGGTCAGCTATGATATGGTGTCGCTAGAGGGTAGAAAGTTAAGGGTCTTGCAAGTGCCCAACTGTGGTATCTTGGTGGAGCTGCCGGCATTCTGATCAGTAACCCAGAGCCATAAGCCACTGCCCTATAAGAAACTTAGCCAATATGTATGTTATCCTTAGAATCTTGGAGAATCTGCCACATTCCACATTTGAATTTCTTTATAAAGTCCCACTCTAACTACAAGTTACACTAGTGCAGCATCAAAAAGGAGTTAATTTACTCATTCCCAACAAATGTCTTCCTTCTTAGAAAATTAATTAAATTACACAAGGCTCAACTTGTTCCTGCTTTTCGATGGTGTTGATGAAATGGTTATCTGTGAAATTTGATAAAGCAATTAAATAAAACATTACTCTTTGACGCTTGACCAACTTGATTTAACTTGAAAGCACGTTTAATTGGGGTATATGAGAAAAGACGGCTTTAATCTTCTACAAAGCAAAATCTCAAGTGGACTGATTTTTTAAGGAATGTGTAGCTACAAACCAATGCATAATAATAAATGTGCCATCGAGCTGGAGTCTGAAAAAGTGTTTGTCTCTGTATGTACATATTCACACCCAATATATCACTGTCTACCTATAGCCTTGTTCTCATATGTATGTCTATGTCCAGGGAATCTGCTACCAAACAATGTGTTACAACTAGAGTGGACACACCGGATAATGCTGTTCGGCCGCTTCTACATTTTTGGAGCTCTCAGTGTGTTTGTACTATTGATTTGTCAAAGAGAAGAGACAGAAACAGAAGAGGGCTTTTTGTGTCACACATACTTGCCTTGGACATGCATCAAAGTGAGCAAATGATCACTGTGCCTGCACAATATGCAATATTTTTTTTTTCAGCAGAAGAGAAAAAAGGAAAGAAAAGATGCACTGCAGTTAAAGGCAGATACATACAGAAGAACTGTGAGATTGATTCATCCTGTGAATTTGATGGTTTCAGATTTTGAATCATGACACATAAAAGCAGTAGAGAAATAACTGGTAGCTTCTGTTTGTCTCTCTTAGTCTTTTTTCCCCCCATCTTTCAGTATTAACCATGTTCGTTCAGGTTCCCTCTGTGGATTTAGCATGCAATCAAAAGCAAAGCTTCTCTACTGCTTTTGCCTCAGGCCTCACATTTGTCCTTCATCATTAAATCATGACACAAAAGCTGTTTAACTTCCTGACCCTTCTAATACCTTTTACAAAATAAATAATCCATTAAGATGTTATAGCTTCATGCACTAAAACATGCCACAAATGGAAGTGCAAGTTAAAGCTAAAAAGTCATTCTCATATAGGAAAATAAATCTTGAGCCTTCAAATCCCTGCCTTCCTAATCTTTAATATAGACAACAGGTACCCTGTAATATTCCTACACTGAGTAGCATTCTGTGCTTAGACCCGAAGATAATAAAGCAATAGAAAGAGAATCATAAAACAAACTGTATCAATAAAAAGCCATCGAGTTTAAATATGCCACAGTTCACATTCCTAGAGCTGCAGATTATTTGGTTAAAAAAGGAAAATGAGAGTGTTATTGAGTCAGGGGAGACGAATACAGTGTACTCATAAAATCTCTGAGCTGGTCTGAGTCAAATTAATGCTCTTGCGCCTGAACGAGTCCTGTGCCAAAATCTGGTGGAAAGACTTTCCAGAGGAGTGGAGGTTATTATAGTAGCAAGGAAGGGGGCAAGTTTGCTTTGTAATAAGCACATATGAGTGTCTGGATGTAAGAGTGAGGGTGAGATGTTCACATATATTTAGCCATACTGTATGATGTGGTCTCTAGAATCAGCTTTATGCTGTGGTTTTATGTTTCGAGAGGCTTCAGTGAGGAATAAGTAACTGTGACAGTTGCACTGATGTATACAGTAATTGAGGCTATGCAAAGCTTAATGTATATGTTGTTGTTGTTAATAATAATAATAATAATAGCAGCACGCTGGCTTAGTGGATTTGAGTTTGCATGTTCTCCCCAGGCTTGGTGGGTTTCCACCAGGTACTCTGGTTTCCTCCCACAGTCCAAAGACCTGTAGATGAGGCTACTTGGCGTTCCCAAATTTCCCAGTCACCCCCTGGGATACGCTTCAGGCCCCAGCGACCCTGGATACAGGATAAAGCAGTATAGATAATAAGTAAGTTAGTGAGTAATTAATAATACTACAAGGGATGTTCAAGTCAAACCGGGACTTATGATAACATGTCTCGTGAATGAAAGTGCAAAACTGCTTAACATTTTGTAACTGATATCTGATCAGACATATTTGTGGGTAGCTACATCAGTTCATCCTCTATATAAGCCTCACACGATTCCCTCGGTGTGCGGACATATAGTCTGTTTCAGTATGAGAGTGACTCCATGTCACTCATGTATAGGTAGGTTTCTATGAAATAATAATAATAAAAAAAAGATTTAAAAGACGAAAAAAAGAAAAGAGGTTTGAAAAGAAAGAAGTTCTTCTGTGGTGCTCTGGAATTTTGCACTTGAGTTTAAAAAAGTCATAAGGGAGTCCACAGCGTGTATAAGCTTTTGGCTTGGGATTTTACCCACAGTATACACAAGAACCTCCTCAAACATCAAGTATGCATCAGGCTCTCCCTATACTACCTTTGGCGATATTACACCCTTCACCACCCCCACGTAACACATTTTCAGGAGACAGTACAGTGATGAGACTCCTCTTCTGCAGTAAAGCATCTAAACGTGCAAACATTTTAAAGAAGCATGTACATCCATCATCTGGTCAAGATGGCTCGGAGCAGACTGTGGTTGTTCCTGTAAACATTCAGCCAGTGGAACTCCTGATCCATGATGGATAACTTGTCGCCAATTTGAGGAAGACACATCTGTCTGTGGGAACTGTACACACAACCATCCATTAACAAATTAGAAGTTATTGCCACATCTCCTGTACAGTCCTGACCTCGGTCAAAGACATTTGTACATGTTTGGGCCATTAAATGAGTTCCTGGGAGGGCAGCGTTTTAGACACCAGGCAGGGAGTCCGATCATGGCTCCAGCATACTGAGAAAACTTTCTACTTTTATAGTAATATATAATATAACAGAACTGCGTCCTGGTTTGACTTGAATGACCCCTGGCATTATTAAATCTGGCTGGCAAATCTGTAACTGAAAGTTTAGGCTAACATTTATGCACAGTTTTGTAGAAATTATAGTACAAATAATTTTCCGTACCAGTTTGTAAACCAATTACACTCAGCGGAATTCTGCTTTTTTTTTCTTTTTTTTCTTTCTTTCTTTCTAAATCAAACACTTACACTTAGGCCCCAGTGACCCTGGATACAGGATAAAGCAGTATAGATAATAAGTAAGGTAGTGAGTAATTAATAATACTACAAGGGATGTTCAAGTCAAACCGGGTCATGGCTGAAGTTCACACCAATTCATTCCACTATAGTTTCACCATGTGTAGAAAATGTGCCACACTGAAATCACACTAATTCTCCAATCACAGCCTTGAGCGCAGATTCCAGGGTCAAGTCATGGTCAAGTCAGAATAACCCTGTGGTGGTAGATGTTAGACTTTCTTAGTAATGACATTAGACTGGTGGCTGTGGTGGATTCATTTTTCTTTTGCTTTCCTTTTAATGGAAGTTTTCGTGTCTTCCGGGTAATTTTTTTTTATGAATGAATATCAATATTTCTTCCCTTATGAATCAGACAATGGATCATAGTCTTCAGATTTGTTAATCATTAGGTGTATGTGTTTCAAACATTTCCTTGTTTATATTTCCTTTTCTGTTGCATATTGATTTCCCTGAGTCCATCTGTGTCTTGACCCCTGCCATTCACTATATCTGTAATTATTTTGAGAGACATTTTTCCATCTAAGTGTGCACACAATAAATAAAGCATGAGATGCTACAGGGTAGCCATCTGACTGTTTTACCATAGTAAAGCTATAGTTTTACCATAGCAATCCCCATCAATCCACCTTATGCGACCAAATAAGGTCCTCAAACTCTCATTCTGTCTCTCTGCATGACCCGGTGAAGACCGGAGAAGACCTCCAGGTTTAGATACAGGCAAGATATTTCTCCTCATTATTAAAGAAATATGGGGCTCATCTAAATAATTTTTCCGGGGAAAGCGACCAGTTTCTGAGCCCTGTGAAAACAGACGCCCACATAGTGAGCATGACCGGATGCCGTGGGAGCTCGAAGTGGGAGTTCTCTTGCCCGCGGCCTCTGATGACCCACCTGAGTGTTGTTTTCCATCTGCCTGCGTAGTCACTGTAAATGCAAGGAGGTGAAAAACAGATTTGATTCATTGCCAGCACTGATAACAAAATGAGGCTTTTTTTTGTAATTGAAAATCAAGGTAAGACCTTGAGAAATGAAAAAAAAGAAAAGAAAACATTCAATAGTGAGTCAGGCTACATTTAAAAGCCTCTCAGCCTCTCAAATCAGACAAAAGGTCAATAATAATACTTGGGCTAACGTTAGCAGCAAATCTTGCGGATAGAATTCTGAGCAGCTAGCGGATTTGCCATGGCTTATATAAACAGTTAACATTTTACTTTTGGTCTTGGGTGTAAGGTGGTAAATTATCTGGCAACAATCTGTACATGGAAGGAAGAAAAATTACATCTTAACATCATTCCTATTGTATCTGTATTTTTTATAACCCAAACTATTTTTTAGATCAAACGATACATACATTTTTATAAGGATTCTACTATTGTATAATGATAATTATAAGGCTGTGATGTCTAGAGCATTTTTTTTCTGTTTGTTCTGCAGCATGAAAAACCTGAACTAGAGATAAGCTTAATTAAAGTTATATTTGTCATATGGGTGTGTATGTACTTGAACTACTGTGAGGCCCTAAACTTATACACTACATAAAAAATACACTGCTATAACACAAAACAGTAGTTCCTATAACACATAAAAAGATAAGTACCCATTATTTAGTGAGAGACATGGATGCATCCAAATTAAAGATCTGTTATATTCTTAAAAAGAAACACAATAATGCAATTGATTTGAAGTAAAATATGTCACCATTCAAAACATAGAGAACCATTGGCCAAAATGCCTGACTGTCTCAATATGACCATACACTTCCTGATATTGGCTTACATCAAGCAACGAAAACAAGTAAGGAGATTGCTAAAGTTAATCAAACTGAGTTAAGAACTGCCCAATGCATTATTAAAAACTGGAGGGACAGTGCTAAATCTTTGCTTTGTGAAAGATTATGATTTCAAATTATATTTGAAAAAAACTAAATGAAAGCAAAAAAAAAAAAAAACCCTGCCAGTAGAAATCACAGCTATGTTTGACAGTGCAAGTAAGAGCATTTCACGGTTGCTTAATGGATTAGCACTGTCGCCTTGCATCTCCAGGGTCCAGACTCGACTCCTGGCCAGGTTCGATTCCCGTCTCTGTGTGCATGGAGTTTGCATGTTCACCCTGTGCTTGGTTGGTTTCCTCCAGGTTCTCCAGTTTCCTCCCATTGTCCCAAGACATGCAGATTAGGTTAATTGCCGTTCCCAAATTGCTCTAGTGTGTGAATGAGTGTGTGAGTCTGTGTGCCCCGTGATGGATTGGCACCCTGTTCAGGGTATACCCTGCCTTGTGCCCTAAGTTCCCTGGGATATGCTCTATGCCTCCCGTGGCCCTGAATACAGGATTAAGCGGGACCCAAATGAAACGGTGAGGCTACAGGGAGCAGAGGTAGGGAAGGTGCAGATCTTTAAGTACTTAGGGTCAATGGCCCAGAGCAAAGAAGAGTGTGGAAAAGAGGTGAAGATGCGTGTGAAGGCAGGTTGGAATGGGTGGAGAAAAGTGTCAGGTGTGTTGTGTGATAAAAAAGTGTCAGCCAGAATAAAAGGAAAGGTGTTCAAGACAGTGGTGAGACCAATGATGTGGCACTGAAGAAAAGACAGGTGGCAGAGATGAAGGTAGCAGTGATGATGTTGTTGAGGTTCTCTTTGGGAGTGACAACGATGGATAGGATCAACAATAAGAGAGACATCAGAGGGACAACCCATGTTACATATTTTGGAGATAAAGTCAGAGAGGCCAGATTGAGGTGGTTTGGACATGTTTAGAGGAGAGATAGAAAAATGCTGATTTATGGATGTAGTGAGAAAGGACATGAAGTCAGTGTGAGAGAAGAGGATGCAGAGTATAGGGTTAGATAGAGTCAGATGATTTGCTGTGGCAAACCCTGAAAGGCAACAGCATAAAGACAAAGAAGAAGATGAAGCCATTGAGTGAGAGTGAGTGAGTAAGAGCATTTCCACACACTTGTGTGACAAGAACTTAAAGGACTGAGACTAAACAGCTGTCTGGCCATACAAAAAACAGCTGTTATTGACACTAGCATTATCAGAAAAAATGTGTCAATTTGCTGGGGAGAAGCATAAAGATTGGACTTTGGAGCAATTGAAAAAAGATCATGTGGTTTGATTAGTCCAGCTCGACCCTATTCCAGAGTGATGGGGGCATCAGGGTAAGAAGGGAGGTGAATGAAGTCAGGCATTAGTGACCACTGTAGAAGCCTCTGGAGACAGTGTTATGATCCGGGGTTGCTTCAGGTGGTCAGGTCTAGGCTCAGCAACGGTATGTGGCAATAAAATGTAGTCAGCTGATAACCTGAATGTACTGAATGAGCAGGTTATCACATCAATGGAGTTTTCTTGCCAGATGGCATGGCCATATTTAGGAAAGGGAGGTTTTGGGAGAATAAGGAATAAGGAAAGTTAACTTTAACCACTAAAATAAATTATAATGGTAGGTCATTTAATTTAAAAAGTACATTTGAAAAGTTTACAATCATAAATAAATAAATACAATTAAATTTACAATTAAATACAATCATATTTTCCTGTGCTCACTATTGTCTAAAGGCTGTGTGACTAAAATGCAAGGTTTTCATTTATTTATTTTGTGTATTTTTTACCCTGTGTACCTGAGATTCTGATTACATATTTTATAGATTTTCTTAGGTGAAAAGAAGTAAAACCCAGTGAACCATTTAACATGTTCTTATTTTATTGCAAATACAGTATGCAGTGACTTTATATTTTATGGACCTTACATTTAAAATAAATTCAAATAATTGAACATTTTTGGCAATCTTACCAAGTTGGCATTTAGTTGCATCCTATTTCTCAGCTTTCTCAGCTGTCAATGTAGCCAGCTTTTAGTTTGTTTTTATTTCATTTTTACCAACATTTATTTGCAGAACTCTGCAGTTCTGAAATATATTTTGGGTCATTAATATTGCATGCACGAAATGTTTAAGATCTCCCCGCATATTTGGTATGATGTTTGGATCAGGGGCCAAAGGTACTGTATTTCAAAAAGCTTCATGTTTCATTCAAGTAATATTGAATATTGAAACATATTGTAGACATTTCTTGTTTCTTCAGTTTCTTGACTGAGTGTGTCACCAAAGCATTTCAGAATGTTCTGATTGAATCCATTGTTTCATCTATTTTTCTTGTGCCACTGGTTACCAAACAACCCTAAAGCATAATTGCCACCGCATGCTTAACCGTTGGATTATCCTCTAGATATTGTACTGTATCTAGGCATCTACATACTGTATCTAGAGATGTGGGTATATACTGTACAGTAGATTGTATTGCATAAATCAGATATTTACTTATTTATAAAGACTCTTCTATGTAGTTCATGTTTGTTGAAGCAGTGCTTCAGAGAAGAACACTGCAACCTCATCCCATGTGTCAGCCAATTCTTCCTGCAGTTCATTAATGTCATGTGGATTTTGTTCTTTCCTTACTGGGTGGAATCCTGGCAGTTCTATCTGGGGGTTTCTTAGTCTTTCAGATTTTGCATTGAATTCTACATTTTCTCCTAACTGCAATTTCTTGATGACATTCCAGACAGCGGAAATTGTGAGCTGGAGGCACTTTGGTGTCTTTGAATAGCCCTCCCTTCACATAGAAATCATTAATTAGCTTCATTTTAAGATTTTCAGTCAGGTTAAACTCAGACACTTTAAGGTGCTCATGATGAGTAAAAAGCCAGAGAATTTATCACACTCTGGAATTTGTTATTTGTAATGACAATTCAAGACCTGCCTAACAAATGAGTCAATCATGGCATTATGCTTAACTCGCAGCTTTTCTTTCTCGCATGTGCTCATAACCTGAATACAAAAAAAAAAAAATTAACTAATTGATAATTATGTTAAACTGTAAATTAAATTATGTTAAGCGCAGAATGCTACAGTATCTGTATTGCTTTTACTTACTTTAGACTGTATATACGGCAATATAAGATGAGCAAAAATGTAACTTTGTCATTTTGTGTCGCTTTCCCTCTTTGTCTGATTTAATGCTGTAGATGTCTGTTTTGCATGGACTGTCAGTTACCAAACAGCTTTTTTGTCTTATTGACTTTTCAAAATACCCATGAAGTAGTTATGCATTGCTAAAATGTTGTAGCTACTTTTATTTTATTCCACACTTCCGACATAATGAACTACTAACCAGATTCTACTGTAATCATGTAAAGACAAATCAAGTGGAACAGTACTAGTGTTGCTCCATTCTAGAGGTAACACTACGAGGCAGGACACGATGAACAATTCATAGTACTGAGTTATAACTTGATGGGGGTGAGACTAGAGATGTAGTCAAATACAGTATAAAGCTAAAGGAACTATGAAATTTAACATTAATTTAAATGGGGGTTTACTTGATACATTAGGTTGTTCGAGTCGAATGTCTTCTTTACTGCATTCATTAATCTTCAGTAACTGCTTTACTATTTATGAGAGTTAAATAGTTATGCAGTATGCTTAATGCTATGTCGTTCATTTGAGGTAGATGAACAACGTAGATAAAACTTTTCTATGTAAGAAATAATCAATTAACTTGTATTTGATGAAACTTTTGTTGAACTCCAGTCTGGTGAACAGGACATAGGATTGCTTGCAATGCTGCCTTTAACGTTAATCAAATCAAGGCAGCTCAGGGTGGACAGGCTGCCAGATAAAGTAAGGGGTTTCTCCGAACTTTTGCCAAAATTTTCTGAATTGAAATTCTTCCCTGTTCTTGGTCTTCACTCTGTGATGTCACATGCTCTTAGATTGACTATGTATTAACTACTTCCTTACGAATCACCTTAGACCCCCCCTACAAGCCATGCCAAAGTTCTGCTGAGCTGCCAATTGTCTAAAAACTGAAATTATTTAGGTTATCAACCACTTTCTGTACTTCAGTTGTTACAAATTCTAAAAACTGCTGTGATTTCTCAGCTGTTAACAGTAACCTGGATATCGTGTTTTGAATACCTGCTCATACAAAAGCTTTGACCCTGCCACACACTTCCTTAATAAACGTAGCCAGACATGTTGTAGTTCTAATAAGCACACTGTCTAGTAGTTGAATGCTATTTAGTGGTTTTGTTGCATTTAGTATCTTTTAGAGCCGCTGTGTAGTAGTTTAGTGTGCAGGGTTGCCTCTATGAAAGGTTTTTACAAGCACTCCAGTAGTGACAGTTCAATGCTGTTTACATCAACACTTAACAAGAGGCTTTATGATCCATAACAAACAGGCCGCCTTTTGAATAACTTTCATATTGCTACAATGTTTTTTAGTCAGTGACGACATTTTAAAATTGTGTGCATGGTTGATTTTTTTCCTCCCACAGTGACATACTGAAGCCCCCTAAAGCTGTGGTTACACTACATGACTTTAAACAGGATTTTGTATAGGATTCAAAATTGTGCCAAGTCCATGTAGTCTGCAGCAGTCAGCACAACTTGTGGCAAGTTATCAAAAAAAAAAAAAACTGAAGGGTGCATGAAGGGTACAGACGGGGAACAGACATGATTTGGAGTATATCAAACGTTTGAATTTTCCAGAGCTGACCCAAGTTGCATAGTGTAAAGTGGTCACCAACCCAACTGGGGAGTGCATACCGTTAATAGACAATGAACACAGAGGAGTCAGGATCATGGGCAGGATATAGGAAATGGGTGGAAATTCAAAATTCACCCAAATTCTTTTTTCTTTCTTCCGTTCTCAGCGCAGAATGTGGAGCATATTAAAATTGCTGCTGCCTTGTCTTGTATCCCTTTATGTTTTTCTTCATGTTCTTCTTCTTCATTTTAAAAGATTATTCATTCTCTCGCAAGAACTGCAATGATAGTTTTGTGCTTTCAGTTGGTGTAGTCTATGATCCCTCATCTGGCACTAAGTGTATGTTCACCCTTTTTAAGGTTAACTGTCTCCTTATTCTTGATTGGAACAATCCTTATGTCGGGATTAAACACATGCTGCCAATATACATTCACCTAAAGGATTATTAGGAACACCTGTTCAATTTCTCATTAATACAATTATCTAATCAACCAATCACATGGCAGTTGCTTCAATGCATTTAGGGGTGTGGTCCTGGTCAAGACAATCTCCTGAACTCCAAACTGAATGTCAGAATGGGAAAGAAAGGTGATTTAAGCAATTTTGAGCGTGGCATGGTTGTTGGTCCCAGAAGGGCCAGTCTGAGTATTTCACAATCTGCTCAGTTACTGGGATTTTCACGCACAACCATTTCTAGGGTTTACAAAGAATAGTGTGAAAAGGGAAAAACATCCAGTATGTGGCAGTCCTGTGGGTGAAAATGCCTTGTTGATGCTGGAGGTCAGAGGAGAATGGGCCAACTGATTCAAGCTGATAGAAGAGCAACTTTGACTGAAATAACCACTTGTTACAACCGAGGTATGCAGCAAAGCATTTGTGAAGCCACAACACGCACAACCTTGAGGCGGATGGGCTACAACAGCAGAAGACCCCACTGGGTACCACTCATCTCCACTACAAATAGGAAAAAGAGGCTACAATATGCA